>JBBPSB010000036.1:0-91749 GCA_038093375.1 Xerocomus brunneocitrinus | reverse complement strand
AAGGGTCTAACTGAATTTCGTACTTTTACTCTCCCCTCCTTCTGTCCGCAATCTCTCCCCCCCTCCTCCTCCTCCCTCCCTCCCACCAACCTCATGCATTCCATATCCGATCTCACCACCTTTTGCAGGAAAACATCCGGAGATGTCCCTGCAAAGCTCGTCGTAAGTGCCAATCTTTTTCCTTTCCACTCTCGCGTATCTCGATTTCGTGTCCCAGGGTGCGTCTACCACCGTCGTCGGTTCGAAAATGTATTTGTTTGTGAGCCGTCCCCCCTCCCATCGCCCGTTGCACTCTTGACCCTCCCTCAGGGTGGTCGTCTGGTTACGGAACGACGCATGGTTTCCGACCTCTATGTCTTTGACCTCAATACATTCACCTGGGAGAAGATTGCCCCGTTTCCGGAGGACGACGTACCTGAACCCCGTTATTTCCACAGCGCGGAAACATGCAAGTCACTTGCTTCCTTCCTTTCGTCTGCTCATCCCCCTCTCAGGGAACAATCAAATAATTGTCTTTGGTGGAATGGGAAGCACTCCTAATTCCTCCAACGCAGACGATCTTTGCGTCTTGAACGATATCCGATTCTTTGACTTGTCGACGAGGCACTGGCTCCCTACCCCTTCTACCAGTGGAGCCAATGCACCTACAGAAGCACTTGTTCCCAAGCCTCGATATGCACATCTTTCTTCCGTGACAGCAGATAGGCTTTTCATCATTGGCGGTCAAGATTTGTCAAACGTGTGGTTGGATGACGTCTATGTATATGATCTCCTGGGAAAAGCTTGGGTTCAACGGAGGAACTTCCCCCACCATTGTGGTACCTACCGCAGCGTGGCCGTATCCGCCAATCTACGCGTTCGGCTACCTGAGGAAGAACTACGCACCACCGATCATAGTGCCATTCTAGGGTCTCCTGGGTCTCGCTTCCGTACAGACAAATCTTCGCACACACCTCAAGAGATCACTCCCACCGAGTCTCTCATCCATCTTCCGTATTCCGCCTCTCCAACCGATGACTTTCCAAATGACATCTATCTTTATAGCAACTACAATGTACGCTCCTGCTTTGTCACTACGATCCTTGCTCACGACATGCTTCAAGTTTACGGATGTTAAACGTGAACTTGAAGTTTTTTCCCCATTACCTGACACAGACTTTACAATTACCGATCGTTCCACGGCAATGACCGGGACATCCTTCCCTCCGGGCCTCAGATTTCCCTCGGGTGCAATCTTGGGTACCCACTTCATCATTGCGGGGACATACCTCGCTCACACATACCAATCTTACTCAATTTGGGCGCTCGACCTGCTGACGATGACTTGGTCACGCATTGATCCGGGAAATGCTGTTGCTTCTGGGTCCTGGTTCCGAGCTTGCCTCTGGGCAGAAGCTAGCAAATTCGTGGTATTCGGGAACCGCAATGGGAATTTGGTGGAGGACTATAATCGTCGACTACTCAGCTGGGATCATGTCGCAGTGATTGATCTGGAGTCGTTCGGCATTTACCAACCTCCGCCACTGCAGCTTGATATTCCTATGCAGGAGTTTGGTTTGTCTGCGCTGGAGGAAGGCGTCTTAGCGGATTTCGAAGTCGTTTGTGATGATGGCCGCAAGATAGGTTGCTCGCGAAAGACATTGGAGGACAGGTGGCCGTGGTTCAAGGACCAACGGATAAGATTTCTGGAGCGCGCCCGTCGAGCTGCCGACACTTTACCATCTTCTTCCATGGATGTTGGCCTTCCCGATCTTCCCGGAGCTCCTGACACCTCTGAGGCTCGACCAGACCCGCGGCTAACGCCTCGCGCATTCCACCTCTCGGAACCGTATCCGATTACATTGGCATTATTGCAATACTTTTACTCGCTCGCGCTCATTACCCCTCTTCAACATGCTCCAGCGGTCCTGAGTCAATTATTGATCCTTTCCAATACATACCAGATCACGCATTTGGAAGCTTTGGTCAAACACGCGATGCATCGGGCTCTGTCCAATTCGACTTCTGTAGGGGTTTATGAAGTAGCGACACTTTGTAGTTGTCGAAGCCTCCAAATACGGTGCGTTTCTTTTCGCTAGCGTTTGCGTATGACGGATAAACTCATTTCCTTTTTTTTTTTTTGGTGTACAGTGCTCTGAAGACTGTGATGGTAAGATTTTTACTACTGGTTAAATGGTAGTAATGCATGGAACTCATGGTACCCACGATTATGCAGTCGTATAGCCAGAAAAGGACGGGTCGTTCACGCGCGGATAGCAAAGGTGGTAACGGGGGCGGAGGCAATCGTAACATCGACCCGGGCGACAGCGATCACCAGGGAAGAGGATCAGACGAGACCTTAGGATCTTCAGCTAGAGCCCGAGGCGCCTCAGATGCCAGGTTGCCGGCCGTCGATCACCAGAACACTACCGTCAGCAGGGGCCATGTTACAAACAACAGTAAGTAGGATACACATCCATGTCAAGTCGTGGGTAAACAGTAGAATTCTAATGTTGTGGTTACGCATCATGTAGCCGTTCCCACTCATGATGGACACAGTCCGGCTGCCACGTCCTTTTCAAGCTCTCAAATTAACGAATATTCTCACAAGGCGAACCTCTCAGAGTGCACCTTGACTCCACAGTGTTGGCCGATGTCGAACCACAGCAGAACATTCAGCATCGTTTCTGCACAGACGGATTTCGAGCTCTGTGCCGTTGCAGAATTGCTCTCGCCCGCTGTTTCACATACACGCAGCTCTGCTGAAGAACAAGAGGCCATTGCAATTGCTTTGGACGATGGTTTGGACGATGGTTTGGACGATTACCTTGATGCCTGCATTAAGCCCCGCGTTCAGCGCCAAAGGAAGGCATCTACCACTTACCTTCTTCTGGAATGCGAGGAGCCCTATTCCCCTCTACATCCTTCATATTCCCCTGCTAGCCACACATTCACTCCATCCGATTCCGATTCCGAACCATCTCTGGAGGACAATTACTCGCATTCACATTCACATTCACATTCACCATTCCTCTCTTATCACCTTTCACGTCGTGCGCGGGTACGTACACAATCCAGTACCGACGTGAGTACGAGCGATTCCGATACTCCATCCCTTTCCTCTTCGACATCCGCCAGTTCATCACATTCACCACCATACTTTCGCTCAAGAAGCCCAGACACTCTGAAAACCTCCCTCGATTACATTCCACCCTCGCCCACCCTCGCTTTTACCAGAGAGCGGCCCATGAGAAGTCAGGCATCCGTCGGTCGGCGCGTCTCACAAAGCTCTGGCAGCATCATCTTTTCGCCCATGGATTCTTCGGGCGAACTTGTATCAACGCGGACAGTGGAACCTCGGTCAAGGAATCGGAATATTGAGAATCTCCGTGTCAACGTGCCGCCCATCTCGTCGCCATTCGCCGTCCTAGCCTATTCACCATCGCCCACGCTCGATCTCAGTCTGTCCATGACTACGAACCGGCCAGTGATACCCATTCCGCGACCAGGGTTGGGCGGCAAGCTCTCTCTGACGCGTGTGATCTCTCCCGTGTCTAAAGCATCCAAAAACTCGGAATCTGGATCGGAACCATCGTCGACGACGTCGCCGACCATGAGCATCCCTGCGTCGAAATATTCCAAGAAGGAAGACGCAAAGGAGCAAAGGACACGGAAAGCGGAGGCGAAAAAGATGAAGAAAGCCGAACAAAAGGACAAGCTTGAGCGGCTGGCTGAAGAGCTCAAGGAACGTCAGCGGCGTAAAGGTCTTGCTCCTGAAAAGGGCTCTGTTCGTTCCCTGCGAACCGGTGACCGTAACCGGCGTTGGGACACTGATATCGCCATGTACGACGGACTTGGGACGTTCGCGATGTAGGGAATCTTTTGTATGCTTTCTCTGTTGTCTCGTTGGATTTATCTCGTTCTTTCGTCGATATTTTTTGCGTATATATGCGACGCCACTCCTTTGGCATGTTTTGAAGAATACTTATCATTAATGTAGAATTACATGTATCATGCTAGCTATATAAATCTGGCCTAGACAATTCACCGACAAGGAGGGGCGCGATAGCAATAGGAGAAAAATACTATCTGTCAATAAACAACCTCTTTGTAAACCACACTTATGATATTGGTGCATTTGATCTATCGTCAGCACCGCTACCGACCTCGACAGACACATCCCTAGCTTCATGGACGTCAGTCGCTGGATTACGTCCATTATCCTGCATCTCTGTCTCGCGGACAATGTCCCCCCCAGGAAGATCTGCAGAAGGCTCGGGTACTTGTGCCAGTCGGGCTGCTGCAGCCGAAACCAAATGATTGTCTGCAAATAGGAAGAATTTGTCAAATCACTCAAGGTACTACAAGCGATCACTTACATTCTTTGGCATGTGCTGGCATTGAGGAATGTCAGACGTCACTTCAAAATGAGATGTCGCTTAGGTTGGACATGACGCACCAAGGTCTTTTTGTCTACTACACAAGCTGCCTTGCTCGCAATCCGGGCGGTTCGCAATTGCTGCGTCCAAGTGGCCCTTTTGACGCTCACGGATCCACCATTCCTTCAAACCCCAGAGCAATACTTCCGTTGCACAGTGCCTACAAATGCGAGTTCTCGGACCATTGGGATTATCATCAATTCCCGCTGCGACACTATGCATGTCCACAAAAAGGTCCGATTCGATTAGGGGTCGGAACCCATTGGGCTGTGACTGTAGGTGCTGGACGATCTACAAGCCACAAGTCAGTGTCTCGGAAACTCTAGGGACAGCGTTCACCAACTTACGTCGCGATATATTTGTCTTGGTGTGACTTGTCTACTGGTCAAGTAATCCAACATGATTTCAACTTCCACAGTATTGTTTTCAAAACAATCGTAGACCTCGGAGGATTGAATGAGGTCACCGATGTCGTTCATGTTGTGTGGATGTTGGGAAACTAAAGACAATGCATTGCATCTACCTTGGACGTTGATCCCACAAAAAGACACCTGACAAAAGTCACATTTCGTCGTGACAGGTGCTCCGAGAGCGAGCAGCATCTCACTAGTAGGACGTGAGCCACGCTAGAAGATAAAGCATTAAGCACAGGAGATTCGCACCAGTTTCCGCAATATCCATGTCCTGGTGGAGCACCATCGTCGAGGTGCCAAGCCTGTTCGGGGTCGACTGAATAGTCTACAATAGGTTGTGGACATCTCCATCCATACAGGTTATCCAGCGTGCAATGCGGACAAGGACGGGCGTAGTCTGCATTCTGGTTGAGATTCGGTTCCGGAGAGGCTTCTCTGGGTGTTGGAATCTGAAGAAACACTCGAGACGCGATCGTATGGATATGAATCAGCATACGCACCCGCAACGATGCGCCAGCTTTATAAACCTCGTCTGCCTGCATTCGCTCCCGTTCTGTACGTGTCCTCGAAGGCTCGGCACGTAGTAGCACATCGACAATTGTCTGGAGAGGGCGAGAAGGGGCGACAAAACTTGAGACCCCTCTACAGGCAGGACAGTTGGCGCCACCGTTCTGTAGATCGGTCTAGTTAGCGTCCGTGTCGTCCCAGGATATCGTACTCAAAACGCGAGAAAGACACAACCACGCCTTTAGCGGACCAAGCTACCCATGATGGGCAGTAGAGGACCACACTGTGGCACCCGGCTCCGATAGTCTGACGGCAACTCACCTTGACCCAAAGAACACAGCAGCTGCAGGCTTGTTAGTGAGAGCAACTCAGGATACATCGCGTAGGAATACCTTCCACAGAAGAAGTGTTGACAGGGTGACACGACGACTGGTCGGTAGACGAGTTCAGCGCAGCAGCCACATTGAAGCTCCTGAGCAAGATCCTCGACCAAGGTGTCGTATTTATATGCAGACGCTACGGGCATTTGCGCAGTCTGCTCTGATTTGTCTTCCTTGAGCCTCTTCCTCGAGATCTCGTTGTCAACTTCCTCGAAGGATGGGGAGGGTGGTCTCTTCAGCACCGAGCTGGACGGCTGGTCGTCGAGAACCCGAAGAGAAGGTCTTGCATCTGGTGCAGTATGGGCAGAATGAACGTCTCCCATCGAACGCGAGACACTCATTAAAGTCAAGGTCAATGTAGCAAACGACACACATTTCAGGCTTAAGTACGTTCGTATGGAGCCACATCCTTCCCTTTTTAGGCAATATCGGTAACGAGCTACAATACATCACTTCGAAGCTATCCATTTGAAAGAGGACCCTCGGGCGGTAGACTATCCTACAAGCAGCAGTCAACAGTTCGCGAATTCTTTGCGACCGGTGTCTTTGCTCCCGTCTCAGCGCCGATCCAGTCCTGCCAGCCGTGAGCAAAGCCTCCTCCGACAAATCTCCTATTTGATCTCATGTTCTGACCAAGAATAATCCCACGCGCGCAAAGATAGCTAGAGACGAGTGTGCTCATGGGCTGCCACAGAATGTTGTGCGAGCAATCGGGAGATACAAGAGCAACCTCGTCAGGTGTATGCGGAATGTGTGTTATCTGCTTTATCGTTGAACAATGGATTGATGGCCCAAGATTGTGATGGAGGCATAACTGAGGGGACAGAGCTTGGTGGAAGCCGGATCTTCCACCTCAACAATGGTCAGAGACAGCGTCCTGATGATCGTGTCAAGTATAACCAGACTAGATGAGCATCGCGCGCCGACGTGATTTGGATGTGCGCAGACTTCGAACATAGCTAGTAGCTTTTAGATGATCAGATAGGTGTCAGAAGTAAGAAAACAAGGTACCCAGGCCGCTTGTGCTAATTCTTCATTGATCCAGGGAGCATTCAGACTGGCCTCGACCTTGAGCAACGTCCACTTTGCGGCGACCTTCCTTGCCCCGGAAGACTAAAAGAATGTGGCAAGGGCACAGGCCAGGTTGCATGCGGAGAAAAACCAAGGGACATTGGCGAAGGAAAGCTAATAATTCGAATGTCAGGAAAAGAAACTGCAAATCGCTAGTGATTTGGTTTGCCGCTTGCTGGCGTTTAGACAAGGACGCAGATGGGATCGGCGAGGAAGAGGAATACGTAGTGAGGAGGAAATCCCACCAAATCTGACGAGCGAATTGGAGAGAGGCTCTGATGCCAAAGAAATCTCAGAGCTGTTGGTATCATAGTCTTGGTGCGAGGAGTTGGAAACGCGAGTCGTAGTTGCAGGGACGGGAGAGCTGGCTTGGGGAGGGAGGTCAGAAAAGTTAGAACAAGAGTCAAGTAAATTGCATAGGCCCTTTAAATTGATATGACAAAATAATGTATTCCTTAATGGGCCGTCGGGAAGAACCGAGAACGGATGAACAATCCTGACTTGGGCGCAAAGGTAATGAGGAAGTAGTAGTAGGGATGGGTAAATCGGCCATCCGAAAAGCTGATTGGTGGGTGTAGAGACGATCTCTTTCGACGGCAGCGACCATTGTTGTCTTGACGAGCCTCGCGGTGGCGTGCACTCGGGACTATACGCAAGGCTCGGTAGGCTTTGTGCGACTCGAGTGCAGTTATGGCAAGTTGGCTTTGCACCGTCGCAACGAATTCGGCTGGAAACATACCATTGCAGGCACTGAGTACTGAGCGGTGAGTTCAATGCGGGGTCTTTCCGAGGTTTCTTGGTGTGAGTGGGCTGGCTGGACGGGACAGGCTGCTCAACGGTGGGTTCATCGCGTCAGTTGTCGTGTGCTCGCAATGGACGCAAGGCGGAAGAGCTTTGAGAGGATTTGGCCCTGGGTTGAAACGATATCCCTCTGACGCTGATACCGACGACTGCGACGAGGATGGTGATACAAAGGTCAAACCTGTCAGGTGTTCTTTCCCCTCCTGACCTTCTCTCCAGGTATTATGGGTATAATGGCGCCCATGCACCCAGTTGTCATCCCCCTCGCTCTCTTCTCCGCTCTCGGGACCACCGCTATGCCCACCCATGCTACCCGTGGTCAGGTCTCATCTGTCACTGCCATGCCCTCCGATCAGCTCTCCGCTCTCGCCCCTTACACCCAGTTTGCGAGGGCTGCATACTGCTCTCCTTCCGTTGTACAGGACTGGGCCTGTGGTGGTATGTCGTTTGTCTTCAGCATACTCTTCCTTCTCACACCCTTCAAGAAGCCTGCAAGGCTGTCCCTGACTTCCATGTCTCCCTTGCCGGTGGTGACGGTGACGCTATCCAATATTGTAAGAGTAATTCTTCCCCTCTCTTCTTCCCTTACGATCCCCCCAAGATTATGTTGGCTATTGGTCTTCCTTTAATTCCGTCGTCGTCGCCCACCAAGGCACTGATCCCACTCAACTGTAATCATTTCTCCCTCCCTAGACACATGCGTTTACCCTCTCGTAGACTCTCGGATCTCACCGATATCGACATTATCATGGAAAACCTCGATTCTACCCTCTTTCCTGGCGTAGATAGCACTGTCCGGGTCCACAGCGGCTTCGCTAACGAACACGCTAAAACTGCCCTACTAATCCTTGACCAAGTCGAGTCCCTGATTTTTTCCTTTGGTACGACATCCGTCACCCTGGTACGCATACTCCCCTCGTCTTCCTTCATCTCGTACTATTTTTTTTAGGTTGGTCACTCCCTCGGAGGAGCGCTCGCCGAACTCGATTGCATGTTCATGGCGCTCAACTTGCCATCCAATATCGCAATCAAAGGCGTCACCTACGGCACTCCTCGCGTCGGAAACCTTGCATGGGCCGCTCTGTTTGATGCAACCGTTCGTTTTCTTGTCGTGCCCATCTCAACAACTCAAAACCCATCGTCTTTCCACAGATCTCCGATTTTCAGCGGATAAACAACGAAAAGGATATCGTTCCCATCGTCCCTGACCGTTTCTTGGGTTTCTCACACGTCGCGGGTGAGGTTCATATCACTCAGCCCAACCACGCATTTGAATGTCCGGGTGAGCATCGCAGCTCATTGCTCTGTTCCCTCCCTTTCAGTGAAACTCAGGTATAACTATAGGCAACGACGACGCGACAGACGCACAATGCACAATCATGACAGTTCCCAACATCCTTGACGGTGATATTCTCAACCACATGGGCCCCTACCAGGGAATCTTCATTGGCACGATTTACTGCACATAATTGGCAATTTTGGCCTCTCGAGTTCCATTTTTATAGTGAATTGCAACACGATGTTGTGTTATTCCGGCGGTCATGCGCAGTTTGGGTTCGATACACATAATAATTTCCCCGTGCCAGCATACCTCGTGGATATACCGTCTCACTCGTGTGCCAAGCAAGTAGGAAACTAGCACATCCAATCCGTCAACCGAGACGAAAAACAGCGGAACATCGGCCGAGGTATGCACGCGACTCTTGCTCATGTGATGGCTCATCATATGCACCCAGTTCCATTAAGCAGATATGTATACCATAAAGGGGAGGGAGATCACCGGCACCTCCAGCTGTCAATCCCGTTTGGAATCACAGCGCGACAAGGAGTTGGATATCGCCCCACATGTGAGTCACATGGTAGAGCAGCGCGAGGTACAGAGCAACTCCCTGATGGAGTGATCCGGATGAGAAGTGTAGTTCCACCACTGGTTCCTTACAAGAACTGGTCATGTCGTCCGCGATCATACCTTGGCGCAGCCTCCTTAGGAAATGCCCATCCATCAAGAGGAAACAGGGTGATATTCAGCGAGATCTAATAAAGCAGTGGCTCTACTTTGTACGCATGATGCGTAGCTTGTTTGGTTTGTATACAAAGTTCTCCGAGTAGTTCTTTGGAGGAATCCTCTTTACAGTCTCTGGTTGACTACACGACAAAGATCGGTGAACTCTAAACACTGCAAAGGAATACTGAATACTTACATGTAGTAGTCCCACCCTAGGATTGAACATATTAAAACCAACGAAAGAATGTGAGAGATAAAGATTACACACCTTGCTTCTCGGCGAAATGGACAGCGTCCTCCTTGCTCTTGAACGAGACGCGTGTACCTTGCATATAATCCGCCCTAGCGCAAGAGTTGATATACGGTCCGAGGTCTGCACAATGAGCACTCACGAACTAGCCCAACCCATCAAGGGGTTCTCCCACCGACCAGCACCTTGGAGGATATCCCAGTCAATGCGCCAGCGTTCCGATTTTCCAGAGCCGCTTTGCATGGTGTTGCGGGTAGGCTGGTAGATGCGTACCGCGCGGTGACGAAGCTCGCCTGGGGACGCACGGTGGGTGTTTCGATGGCATTACAATAACTGGATGCATACCGGGTGCGCCGCTAACTACATCGGCGGTGAAAATCTCGCCATGGATGGGTTCCGCGATTTGTGTACTCTCGGATTTCTCAATAGCAACTTGGGCTTTGGAGGGCGAGTCTGTCGTGAGGCCACGGGTATACGCCAACGTATTCAAGGTTGGTCGAACACGGCAAGCACGAAGTAGGGACATTATGGTTCTCGGTTGGCTGCGTTGATTGGCTGCGTGTTGTTGCGGTCTAAACCGTAGTGGCTGTGCTACCTTCCACACCTGCTCTGCTGACATTCTGGCTTCACAGAGAAATATGAGCTGTATTCCTGGCACGATGTTCATTATAACTTTCGTTGCTTCGGAAGTCATTCTAACTGGAAAGAAATTTACTGATACCCCACATATCGAGGTCACAGTACGAAATCCGTGGAATCGAAACATCCGGGAGAATATTCATTTATTTTAGTGCTATGCCCTCGCCATGAATGTATGGCGAATGCGTCCAAAGTTTAGGTACTTGCCGAGGCAACAGGTTTTCAGTAAACGTTCTTCGCCCCCAGTTTATCACTCCCTTCACGGCAGATCCAAGTGTCAACCTCATTCGACCTTCCGTGTGGTACACCAGTCTTTGCCAACGTGCTCTCGATATTAAGGTTTCCCATATATTATGCCAGAAGTGTCTGGGATTCCCCTTTTGTTTGGAGCCTTACAGAGACTGACTACCCCTCGTTGTGGTCTCAGAGCCCTGCACGCTAGGAGAGGAAATGATCAATCGATCATTGCCGGTGACCCTCCAGTGGCCAGTGTTTACTTACTCTTATCGTGAGTTTCATTCAGCACCTCGAGTGCGGGAGCCGCCGCATCTCTAACGTCATAAGCATCAGCCCGCTCTTTGATCGTCCCCCGCGTCATCGACCCGATGTGGAGGAAGAGCTATCTACCTTCTTTTGGTCGCGCCGAGATGCCTGGGTCGCACTTTGATTCGAGTGGCTCTCTTTCGCTCCGCATTTCCACTGATCGACCCGATCAGTGGGAGGTGGAGCTATCTACCTTGCCGAGATGCATGTGTCGCACTTTGATCGAGCGGCCCACCCAGCATTTTCCCCTGTCTGTGACAATAATGCTTGCACCGTTGGTGAGGCTTGCGTGAGCAACACCCTGCACCGGTGTACACTCGCTTGCGATGTTTGGCGATGCAGTGCCATTCGACCTTCAAACCCGTTCAAGGCGGCGGAAAACAACACCGGGTTCCCTCTCAATCATGCGCCTCCTTTCTCCTCACAATTTCATCACCACTTGCAATCATGTTCCTGCGACACCGATCGATACTGCCTGCAATCGTACATTGCTTTTTCTCCTCTCTCAGCTCCTTTCCACTCTCACATCTCGCACACCATGGCTAGTTCTTGCAGTATTCATGGAATTATCGGCGTTACTAACGGCCGTCCTTTCAATTTCGCACCCAACAAAAACTACTGGAAACACGACGGCTTCCTTCCTCTGCAGCACGGAGACCTCCCAGTTGACTTTTTCACTTTTGGAGGCGGGTCAGCTCCTCTCGATGAAGGACTATATAGTGGAACTGCCCGGGTTGTGTCGCGCATCACGAACGTTGGTGACTCCCCTCCTCGCCTCGAATTGTACGCAAACGAGGTACGTTCTCGCATCAGTTCACCACCCATCGTCTTTCAATACTTTCTTAGGAATTCGTCCCTGCTCCTCCACTTCCGGATGAACCCGGCGCTCGAATGCCATCTCCTGCTTTCCTAATCGCCGGGAAAGTTTGCAGAACCAATTCAGCCGCCCATGATGGCAGAAAAGCTTTTGATATTGATATATCTCAGTTCGGCGCTGCTCCTCAGCAGCTGATACGACTTCACTGCGTTTATCCGTCCGGCAACCAACGCTTTGTAAAGACTCCTCTTCCGAACGCTGGCAAGCATGTTGTTGTGCTTGGTTACATGACGGGCTTCGTGGGGGTGCGATGCGCCATTGAAGTGAAGGACATCGCATTCGGACCTTCCGATTCACCTGTCACTGCGGGGGTGCAAATGCCGTTGATGAAAATGAGTGGCTATGATTGGAGGAAGGGTAAGAGAAAGCGAACGAAAGAAGAGGATGGAGAGGACAGAGAGAGTGGGTCACAAGGAGGCCCTGACGTTGCTTCTACTTCTGCGTAACTTTATCCGTTATATCTCGAGTTTCGATTACTATTGACGCCTTCATGCTTTTCAACATGCCTTCATCAAGAGTCGCGACGAAAAGATGATACGACATGACTTTATCAAATGTAGTCTACTCAATTCACTCACTCTTTCTTCGTCCAAAAGGATCACTTTTTGGGTATATGTGCAACTACGTAACATAAATTACAATGATGTTTCGCCCACGACACGAGCAAGAGCCTCTGGCTCATGTGTTGAACCCAATGATCCTGCTGACTGGACGCAACATGATGACGGGATTGTTCTTGACAATTACGTCTTCCGCTGTTCCGTCAATCTCCGAATCATCTTCTTCTGCGTCACTGTCAGACTCCCTGCCAGCGTGTTTCGGGCCCAACATGCTGACAACTCGGCTGATGTGAGCCTCAGATTGCTTGAAAGATGGTGGCGCACGGAGAGAGACGGCAGCCTCACAGATCGCCTTGATCACATCGTGATCAAGCTCAATATTGAATAAATCAAGGATATATCTCCGCACAGGGAGACGATAACGTTGCGTAGAGATGATATGGAGGGCCCTGAAAAACACTGTTGGAGAGGTGAACGCGGAACGGTATTCGGGGCGTGACTTCATTCTGGTGTGGCAATGAGAGTGAGCGCCAACTCGTGTGTCGGCGAGGACTAACCTTGCTAGGGAACGTGAGGCAGTATTTGCAATCACAGTGTTACTCAAATTGTCAATCGCAGTGATCACTTCGAGTTCCGTCTGCGCGGTGGGTGGAAGTAGGCGAATGTCAGCATCACTTTTGACCTCAACGGGTTCCCAGGTGGGGAGCTTGAGTAATGTCATGAGTAATAGTCTTCGTATATTTGTGCATAACCCATACCGAAATGAATCGGTCCAAGTCCACCGGTACACATAATCCAGTAGGGAGGCCGAGTGGCGATAGAGTGGCCTCCCACCTGTAGTCGTCCAATATTTCGGTTCCTTGTGTCGTCGATGATATTAATCCCAAGACGAAGAAGCAGGTTCTAGAACTCAATTTAGTCTATTGACGAAATTTGCACCTTTCGGCTTACCCTCGTACGGAAGGTATGAGAGAATGCTCCGCTATGTCAAGAATCGACGGAATGATCTCTTCCTCCTCAAGGAATGGCAAGCCACCTTCAGTGGCACCAACGTTACCCTGCACATGCAAGTGAATCAGGGATCGTACCACGAAAGAAATATTAAAAGGCTCACAACCGCCCAAAGAATGCTCTTCAACTTCAAGATGAGTTCGAAATCTTCACTCTCAAGACCATGTTGCCGGATGAAATGGGAAAACTCTGCAAAATGCCCCTTTTCACTCAAAACCTGACAACCGAGTTCGGTCTTGGACATCTCCCCGTAAAAATGAGGTGGGACCACACCATCAAAGGCACTGTAATGTTGTTAGAGCTAGAGCCAGAATTAAAATCCAATACTTGCAGAACGTCTTCGTCATCCTCCGCAGCTTCAGAACTAAATACCTTGGCCAAAAAAATCTCAACTTGGACGACGTAGTAGGTGTTTCGTTCCTTGTAGACTAGTTAGTCAAAGTACGACCCGAGGATACTGTTCTTACATGAAACCACATATCCATCTCTCTGTCAATATAACCGGTGTTGTAGAGATACCGGAACCCCATTGGAGTGGACATGAATCTATTGGGATTATGTCAGATGAGTCCAAAGATGGTGTATGTAGAACCCACTTCAATAACAATGGATGGCCAATGTCGCCGAGATGGTCCATCGTTGGTTGCATCTCCACAACAAGTTGGAGCACCTCCATAGCATCACACGCCTCTTCAAGGAATTGGATAGCCATCTCGCATACTTCCGGAGAAGGGTCGTAGAGCTGAGTCAGAAGAAGCCGCAAGCTCCAAGAGACTGGGCTGAGGGAATTCCGGATGAGCTCGCCAAGATGACTCGTCGCAAATAGTCGCACGTGGGGATCTTCGGACGTCAGAGCTTTCAGGAACACCACACGAGGGTGTCCATCACTATATATTTGTTATATGTAAGCGTCATGAAAATAAAGAGACGTTGACACGTGCATAGTATAATCCAGGTTCGTGATTACCGCGGTTATCAGATCTTCACGATTCCGGAGTTCGCTGAGATGGTAGAAAGCAGTAAAGATCTTCGATTTCTCCATGAGCCTGTGGATTGTTAGTACCGATTTCAGGAGAACGTCCTTGACTCACTCAAGTCCGTCCAGATGCTTGCTGAGAGTACCAAGCATCTCAAAGTAACCATAGGTCAGGGTATCCGATATGCGCGTTTTAGAAAAAATTGGATCAGATTCGGGAGTAGGGTTGAACTGCCGTTCAGAGTCAGCATGGCGAACTTGTAAAAACGGGGCACACACTGGATCGAGCTGGGCAAAACTCTTCACGATTTGATCAAGAAAATCGTCTTCCGTCATGAGAAAGCGAACACCGTCTGGGCTTGCAAGAAGGGTCGTGAGAAGACCGCATCCCAAGCGTACCCATCGAAAATTGGGCTGTCAAAGAGCCTTAGTGGGTCAGGAGATCACGAGAAGCCGCGCGCTGAATTTACCTGTTTACGCGGAAGATCAGAGAAACGGTGTGAAAATGGGTGAAAAAATGTCATGAGCCGGCGCATGAAGCGTGAAACTTTGATAGCTTCTTCCAGCCGTTTAGGATTCAGAAGTGGTCCTTCAATTAATTCTTGAAGCATTTCAAAATTCCACTTCGTGTTGTCTTTGGTGAGCATGACCTTAGTGAGCTCTTAGAAAACTGAGCCCGAGATCTATATGTAAAGCCATTTACCTGAGTCTCAAGTAAGCATGATTGGAACGTTTTATCATCCATTTGCATGCCAATCTTAATTTTACTTTGCTCCACTTGACGTTGTCCTCGTCGGACAGCATCCTCGGCAGAATTGGCCCTAAAGAAGAACGGTGTTGCGATAAAACGTACATCAGATGAAAGCAAAGCTAACCTTGGTCTCGTGCCCTTGACATTAGGTTGCAACCTTGCACGGTTACGATTGAAACTATCAATCGCTGATATCGCTGAGGTCCCGACGATTCTATGCTCCCCGTGGTTGTAATCCGATGCGAGATCAAAGACGCGAGGAACGGCCTGTATGTTCGCTGCAATGGTCAATGGCAAGACTCTGTTTGCCATTTGCATGACTTCTGCCATGAGCAGAGTAGCCTTGCGCGTCAGGTTGGACCCAATAGTGCTCTCCTCTAGCATAGAAGTTAATGCCTGAGGACAGGATCAGGATGCGACCCCTTCGAAGGAAGTGAAGTGTAGTTACATCTAGTAAACCCGCATTCGTGAAGACTAAAAGCAATAGAGCAATATATTGGTCAGTCAACTTCAGCGTTTCAGGAGGCCGCTCTGGCGATCTGTTTTCACCAATGCGCTCAGGCAAATTCCGAGGTTTACGGTACACTACGAAACATGACCTTAGATCCGTGACACATAAAGCGGGTGACTTACTCGTCAAACGACGTCCATCAATGAAAGTCTTATACCATTCAGGGGCTTTGATGTTAAGAAGATCAAAGAACATATCGAGAATGATTTCCTACAATTTTGTCAGTACTTCAGCATCAACGGATAATATTGATATATACCCTGGTATCAAGAGAGGGTATCTGTAGTGTATTTACGATGGATTTGATTGCTCTTTGATCTTCCATGCAGAAATACATGAGCCCTAGCATAACGTGAGCCACGGGAAAATCAAATATCTGTGGCACCAACCACTCCAGGTCCGTAGCATGAGCTCTATGACCTTGGTGCAACTTCTCATGCGTTCTGCATGATCAGAAGGTCGTCCATAAGCATCAGTCACTGCCAAAAGTGCAATCTCGGGGAACGGTTTGAGGGGAACGAAACGCATATCCTTTGAAACATACCTCGACATCGATACCCAACCGCAAGTAGATGCGAGTGCGCGGGGAGTCGATGATGTGGAGGAACGTAGCTGCAAGGATCGGCCCGATCTCAACTGGGCCTTCGCCAAGAGCATGAAGAAGGAAACGGATACCGCCTGTCCTTGCAACCAGATCGATATCAAGCAAACCTATTGTCGAGGATGCAGTCAGGACGTGACGATAACTCACTTACGATCTCACGAACTCATCTCGGCCAAGGTTTGGACGCATATCTGCCTAAATGGATCCTCTGCATGCTCGGCAACGGCTACGAATGCTCGCATTATTGGCTCGGAGAGTGGAATCAAAGTTGACCCAGTGTTTCCCCGTCTGTCACGCTTTTCGGATATGATATCAACCACGGCACGGATGAGCTTGATGACTTGTTCCCTCTCAACAACATGCTTGTTGTCACGCGCCAGAGACCTAGAGGAAGTTCACATACAATTTCGAGCCGAAAGTAAATAACACAACTTTACTATGAACCATTCCAAGGGTTGTCGATGCAACTCTTCTACAGAGGCAGAATCGACTAAAGAGTGTCGGATGAGTCTATACGCCGCAGCGCGACAGTGGCTTAAGGATCTGTCTGAGAGGCATGGTATCACACTTGCGCATTCCATAAGCCAGCATGCCATGAAGACAGGCAGGAATGGACTAACACTTGAACTAACTCGGACACACTTAACTCGTACCGGACGCGAAGATTGCGTTGAAGAAGATTGGCGAGTTTATTCATGACATCTATGCGCGCCTTGTCGACTTCAGAGTTCGTGGGGCTGGTGGGAATGCTCGACGACGATGTCATTGCTGGGGTAGATGGGGTAGTGCGAGAAGTAGCAGCAAGTGACTTGAGATAAGAGTTCGCCTGGTTCAGTGCGGTAAGGAAGTCATCTGATAGAGCTGTTGAATCACGACCATAGAGTCATCATCAATGAATGATTACCTCGATCTCTGTCGTCGCCATCTGTGCCTAGGCGAACTGTGGATGGCGGAGCTTGGCCAGCAAACTTGCGCTTGGTCGCGGGGCCAGCACCATTCCTTCTTCGTTTGCCGCGCGATGTTTCTTGGAGAGAGTCTGGTGGGGATAAACAAAAAGTCTATGAATAACTGACCTCACCTTGCTCAATTCTCCTGGTGAGTACTTCTATCTCGTTCGTGGCCATCTCCAGTTCCGACTCTACTTGCATTCGCATCGTGTCCTTGTGAAATCAAGTTCAGTGTGATTCCTTGCGACCCATAATTAGTCCCTACGGTGAGAGTGAGATTGAGGAGTTTTTCTGCTCCTTCCTTTATACGGTTCTCTCTCTCCAAGAGAGTTATAAGCGCTTCTAGCTGTGGCCGCTCGTGACACGCTCCCTGTCGCACGAGATATGTATGCACACCTGGTCATCGGATTGCCTGGAGTTCTCGGTTTCCTGAGACGCGCTGTTGGAGGTCAGGGCGGTCGACTGGGAGGAGAAAGAGACGTTGGAATGATGAGCAGGCGCGACTCCCGATGAATCATGAGTGTCAATGATTGCGGGCATGAGCTCGTCGAAGCACAGAA
Source organism: Xerocomus brunneocitrinus (assembly GCA_038093375.1). Classification (NCBI taxonomy): domain Eukaryota; kingdom Fungi; phylum Basidiomycota; class Agaricomycetes; order Boletales; family Boletaceae; genus Xerocomus; species Xerocomus brunneocitrinus. Next base: position 73,925 of record JBBPSB010000036.1, on the reverse strand, counting down.
TTCGGCAAGTCACGTCCTGGTTGGCCCGATTGGCTGTGCCAGATAAACAGTCACGTGAAACCAATGCATCGGAAAACTCCGGAAAACTGCCAAAACAAGGTTCAAGCCACAATCGCAACGCATCGACACTCCCCATCAAACACACAACGCGCTCGACAACTCAAGATGGGTACGTGCAAGTCCGATATGTTACCGCTCATCTGACAATGTACCCGTCTAGTTCGTTACGCCGCTGCTGCCCTCGCGACCAACCCCGAAAAATGTCGGTATTCTTACAAGACCACCAATGTTGATCTCACGTTGATCATTTCACTTTCGTACAGCCGCCCGCGCCCGTGGGGAGTACCTGCGCACACACTTCAAGAACATGCGCGAAGTCGCCGCCGCCCTCTCGGGTGCGTTTTTGACTGGATGAGTATGATCAACTGAAACCAAGTGGTTCTAACAGGCTTGAAATTGACCAAGGCTTACGCCTACCTCGGCGATGTCTTGGAACACAAACAAGTTATCCCCTACCGTCGTTTTTCGGGTGGTGTCGGCCGCGCTAGCCAGGCCAAACAATTTAAGACGACACAAGGTGAATTTTGCGCACCGGAGATCACACCGTGATGAGAGACTTATCGTCATCACCACAGGTCGTTGGCCTGAGAAATCCGTCAAGTTCATTACCCGCCTCTTGAAGAACGCCGAGGCTAATGCCGACGCCAAGAGCTTGGAACTTGAAGAACTCATCATCAAAAACATCGTCGTTCAGCAGGCCCCTGTATGTTTCGCCAAGCTTTTTGTCTAGGCTCATAAATATTTAAAATTTCTAGAAAACACGTCGTCGCACATACCGTGCACACGGACGCATCAACCCCTACCAAGGTCACCCTTGCCATGTTGAAATTATCTTGGGCGTTTCAGGTGAGGAGGTGGAGCGGAGCAAGGACAAGGACGCCGTCGTCGGTTCTTCTCTTTCATCATTGAACCGACGTCAAGTTGCAAGGCGACGAATCGAAGCAGCTCGTGCATGACTTCATTCACCCAACTTTTGATGTCTCTAATGTGTTTATGTACGCAAATATGCATGTGCTATGGCATTAACCTGGTGTCACTATGCATCTTGTTGGAAGAGAATAACGAACGGGTGGCTATGGTAACAGTGAAGAACCAAGTAAGGAACGACTTAGTTCAAACTTATCAAAGAAACATGTGTCGGCTCAAATAATTTAGATCGATCATACATCACCTGCGTGGTGTTAATATCTGCCCTCTCATAACTGACGACTGTAGAAATTGAAGACGAAATGAACGATCGACTGATCAAAGTTCGGGTGCGGTTGACGTACCAATTGTCGTATATGCGCTTCTCCCATTCTACTTCGGTGCCCGAGAGGTATTCCGACAAGACATGTTCCAGCCAGTCACAGATGTAGTCAACACGCTGTATCTTGAATGGCGCGTGGCATTTCTCCATCGCTGTGCAAGAACCGTCAACGATCACGGAATGCTGTAGAACCCCGAAACTGACCTCTAACAGCCCACGTTATTGGCCGGTAGCGCTTCAGGTTTATCAATCGAGACCCAGGAAATGACGGATGCGACTCGTATGGTCCCGATCCGCATCCACGTGCAACTTCCCGGATAAAGAGCACTGTTCAACATGTCAAGTGTGACTACACAACACAAGCAGCTGAAAGCTTACTCATTCCAGGGAGGGCAGGACAACAGCAACTCTGTAGAGCTTGTTTATAACCTGCCATATGACGGTTTTCGCGGGTATAAAAATCCCTTAACGCAGCTTTCATTCGCTCATGGGTTGAGCTGAGCTTCAATTTCTAACAGGCAGGTGAGTATGGGGTAATCGCCGCAAACGTTAAAGCTATATACCGTGATGAAAGGAAGCACAGTCGGGCGATCACAAGCGAGCGCAATCAGACAAGAGGCTGAGTAGTTACGGAGCTCATGGCAATTCTGTACCTGCGTCAACAAGTTCTCATTGATTCATCAGGAGAAAACTTACAGTGGCCAGTTCCAGGCAGAATTCGGTCAGTTCAGTTCGCTTTTCCATCGATTCGGCAGACCCAATACTATCCATGACGAATCGGTGCACGGCTCTTTCGTAGGCCATGAAATTCGCCACTTTGCGCGCGACTTCGGACGTAGGGGTATCATCACCATTCCTAGTCATCAGATACCGAACCGCGTCTTCAGGCTCGAAAGCTCGGTACTTTTCCCACAGCAGAAGAGTTAGTTGAAGTGCCAGCATGGCGTGCCCTCCGGGAGAGTGAAAATGCTCGATTTTGACTCTGGAAAAGTCGTGTTTCATCATTGACCTTTTCTCCCGTGGTTCCCAAGTGCTGCTAAGTAGCTCTCGTCGGTACTTTGCTTCCGCGCGTGCGATTGTTCTTTCTATTCTGAGTCCCCTAGATTTCTCGCCGGCGCAAGCCCGTTGGTGCAGCAATGCGACCAGCTTCATTGAAGCTTCCCGTGGTATATCTTGAGCCAAGCGGGAGAAGGCGAACCGAGTTAGAGGTGATAAAACCTCTGCATCTTCCGCTCGCCAGTGAAGGTCCGCCCAGAGGTACAATAGCCTTGCAATGCGTATCTTGACCTGCATAGAATGTGATCGCGTGGCGGAGGAAGTCTGAGAGGCTGGGTTTTCGTCGTATCTGGCAACTAGCGTATCGAATGTCTCTTTGGGACTCGAGAAAAAGCGAAAGCATAAGAAGAAGACATCGACAATTTCCACGTCGCTGTCGGCATCGGGGCTGGTCATATAACGGACGAGAGCTTTGAGGGATGCAAGTTGAGCCAACCCCTTACGATCTTTCCACAGTTCTGTAGCATCTTCGGGGTGGGGCACTGTGCCTGCAGTTAGATCAATCGAGATGGGAAATTGCGCCAATGAATTGCGGATGTTGACGGAAACATGTACAAAACCGCAGCACAGGTCGTCAGAGTCGCTGTTGATCAATGTGCTAGAGGCCGCGGAACTAAGACCAGCCAGGTCCAGGTAAGATGGCCGCTTCTTAGCTCTGCGAAGCGAAAGGGGCTTCCGCAACGCAGAAGCCTCGGATTTCTGTGGTTGATCATGTGTGTCTATCGAGCGTGATGTAACAGTGTATGCATTCGAACCGAGTGGGTGGCTCTCAGCGGAGCAATGCGAGTTTGAAGCTGATTCATCGAAATCTCCTGCAACCCGAGAAAGATCGTCCTCGACAGGGATTTGTGGCAAAGGCTTCAACTGTGCTGCTTCATAGGCGGCAGTGTTCAAGAAGCTCTTGAGACTTGACATTGTTATGTCAAGAAACTGCATAGCGACGTGGATTGCTTCGCCACGAGATGTCGATTGGTCGTGTTGTGGTATATGGTTAACGTGGCCCAGGAATATATCTTTGGAGAAGGTGACCCCGCGCAATGCGTCGTGGTACTTTGGGCTGGCAGGTATAGGCTCCGGGAGATGGGCCACGGAGTGCAAGATCGCATCAAGGCAGTGAGCAAATACGGGCGCCAGCGCGCGTAATGCATCGATATCCTGTGATTCTGGGATTCTGCGAAGGAGCGAAAATGGTGCCAAGATGGCCGGGAAGGTTCTGTCTAGATTGAACTGAGGGGCCAAGGCGCCATCATCTGGGACACCTGATGTAGGTGGCACAGACTCGTCGCTATTGACACTCGCAGCCTTGGCGTTGGGAGCAAGCTGGAGTAGTTGTGGGCGAGATTTCATGTGCGCCAGGGAGCGAGAGGGACGTAGTGAAGCCATTGAAGAATCAGCCAGTCAAGGCGACTCTCATATACTAGACATCCTAGGCAGGGTCAGCCCACGAGTCCACAGCGGACAATAGATGTGTGTTTGGGTCATTGCTTTGTAAACCAGTTTTGGTGGTGGTGGTGTTGGTCAAGCCCACATGCCAAGGCGGAAGCAAACTCATGCAATGACCATCCTCGACGGCACTGCCGAATCTGAAGTCCTCCAGCTCTTGAACACCATTCAAGAACTTTCAGACCAACTCGCACGAAATAGATCTCTTTCTATAACACTTCATGCTTCCGCAGGGGCTGTCAAGGTTTGCGTCTCCTCTCCGCTAGTAAGCCGATACTCACTGAACATCTGCAGACTCAGGCCGCTCACTCGAAAACTGGCTTTGTACTGAGAAGGTGCGTCTGGGACTGTGCGGAGACCGCGCATATACATACCAACTCCTTGCAGGTTCAACCTCGACAAGCCCCAAGGTACTTGTGCAACGAAACACCCAGCGCTGGCTTAATCCTATGACTATAGATGTATATGAAGCAGAACTCGAACACATGAATTCATCACTTGCGACAGAAAACCAAAGTTTGCTGCACGACAATAAACAATTGGGTGCCCTCATCAAAGAGTACGAGCAGACATTGGAAAGCGTTATGGGTGCTTTCCGCACGAGGGCTGTACGTCATTCATATGTTTTTCTTTCCTTTGTCACTCGCCTGATTCAGCTATTCAAGCGGGATGTCCAAGAGCACGAGCTCGCATTGATTCGTGAATATGAAGCGGGGCTCCTTGCCAAGGAATCCGAGAATTTGCTCCGTGCACTCTCGTCGACCACCGCCGAGTCCATTCACCTGGGACGTATATCCGCGACGTTGCGCACTTTCCTGCGTGTTCTCAATGGCGAAGACGTTCCTTCCCCAACTTGCCAAGGTGTATCCCCTGAAAGCAACAACTCACTGCCAGACGACCTTGATTTTGGAGAGAAAGAGGATGAGGATTGGGCCTTGGAGCGGGAGTGCGAGCTTTCGCGCCTAGAGCGTGAAAATGCCGTGCTGAGACGGCTGCTTGGCCTTGATGTCAGGGAACCAGTATATTTAAGCAGGGGCGGATCTGGGGGAGCTGAGGCAGCTGATCAACAGAGACCGTCTATTCCGCGACACAATGAAAGTCCTGTTTCAAAGAAGATGCTGGGTGGGGCGCCAGGCACTGTTGGGCCTTACGGGACATATAAGCGGAGTGGTGGGAGGCCAGGGTAGCTAGCCGGGTTTGTTTGTGTGGGCAGATGGTTGCCAGTATTGTCTAGCAACGTGTCTTGAATTTGGGGCAAGTGGGTCAAGCAAGGTGACGTTGACGTTGACGTGGCCGACGTCGACTGCGAATTAGTAAAACCAAACCAAATGAGCGTGACAACCCGGTCAGTCCCTGATATGCTAGACGGCGACGACGACGACGACGAGTGGACAAAGGCAAGTGTCGCTTTAAAACCGCGCTCATCGCGCTCGTGGCTATCCGCGCGCGTCCACTGCCTTTGATGTGACAACAACGACAACGCTGAGCTCGTCTTGCAGGTCTACCTCCACCACAACACCAGCGCCTCCTTCTCTGACATGCCCATCTCCCTCAATGTCTCCCAGCAGTCCTGGTTACCCAGGCGTCCCTCTGTTTCAGGCCCCAGTCCGAACAATCCCCCAACGCCAGCAAATGCCAAAGGCCCCTCCCTCGATGGCGCCAACTCCACCCCATTGGAGTTTGGCTCCAGATACGGACACAGTGAGTTTTGTCCCAAGCAGGCAATTGCCAACGCACTCGCGCAATGTCAACTTCTTGCTTGTGGCTCGCTCACTTTTCTCTCTCTCCTTTGCGTGCAGGTGCCCACAACTTTGCCTCCAAGTCCTCAGAATCTGCCACCGCATGCGACTCTTCTTCGCATTCTTCTCCCCTCCGTTCGCACTTCCAGCGGTACTCATCCCTTCCCTCAAGACATCGTACGAGCTTCTTGTCAGCTGCCTCAGACGCTCTCAGTTTTCGCAAGAAAATTGGTTCTGTATCTCGGAAAAAACCGAACTTCCACTCCCTATCACATACAAATGACGTCGTGCCAGAAGTCATCGAGATCAATGCACGTGGCAGTACTGTTACCTCAACGGTTGATGGCACAACTGCGCACAGAGACTACGAGCACGAGGAGCGCGAGCGGTTGCGAGATGTAGCTGCGCAGTCAATTGGGCTCGACCCAGAGCTCCTGCACGACAAGTCGGAAACCCGGTCATCGCTCGATTTCCCCCATAGTCTACCCCAATCTGCACGCATACCACCGTTTCCTGCAACATTGACCACACTCCGCCCCTTTGCAGAGTTATCTTCGACCTTACTTAAATTTACACCCCCTTCCTCGTTGCTCGTTTACGCGCTTGCAAAACAGTGGAAGCAACGTATAATCGTGCTCACCCATTCTCCCAGTCAGAAGACCTACGTTCATCTGTTTAAGGGCTCCCCAAAGGATGAGAGGGAGCTCGAGAGATTAGAAGTCACGGAAAATAGCGTCATCTTTGTTTCCGAAGAAGAGGTTGGTGGAAGAGGTAACGTGGTGAAATTCGCTGGCAAAGATGTTTCTATAAAGCGGAGTGGGGCAAACGGGGAGGAGACTTCGCAAACCATGTGGTTTTTGCAGTTCACGGACCCTGCAGAGTCACAGCGTTGGATTGCAGTGATAAAAAATGCGGTATTGACCCAGAGGTATGGCTTGTCAAGCTTTCTGATTATTTACAGATCTAACAGATCATGTAGGGCTGTGCGTGCCGGTCTCGGTATACCGACGCAGATGAATGGCGGGAATGAGCCAAAGGGCGATATAGATGTCATGCTTTCAATGCATTTGCAGGGTCTTATATCAACGCATCCACCTAAACCTTCAAGTGCCATTTCGTTCCCATCACCGCCCGTACCGGTCTCCCCATCCCCTCCCCCATCTCTTCGTTCCTTCAAGATCAACATTCCATCGTCGTCATCACCTTCCACTGCTATCAAAGGAATTTTCTCTGGGACGCGACCCCGTTCACCTTCTGTTGAGGGCTCACCTACTTCTTCTTACCCGCATGGGCATGCGGAGGACTCTTTTAGTGTAGCAGGCAATAGCCTTCTTACCATGCTCCGCACTAAATCTTCCGCGGAATCCAACTCTTCGCCCTCTCGTGCGCTCCCTGTACCACTCCCGCATGTATCTGGAGAATGTTCGCCTGCTCCGAGCCTGCGATCACCCAATGTTCCAGTTATAATCACTGCATTGGATTTAAAGATATCAAAGGAGCGCGATGCGCCGGAGCTATCACCTACCGTTCTGGAAGCCAGTTCCTCCAGCACTCCTCCAGGCCCGAGCGCCCCGTCTACTCCTTCCCTGTCACCTCAAGGTGCATTGACATTATCTCTGCAGCCCCCTCCCAGGAAATGCAAGCATCTTCTTGCAATCGTTCCCGCATCCTTTTTTCCCGATCAACAGGGAATGTACAAGCAAGCTAGCGGTAATCGCAGTGTTGCCGGGAACTTTGGAATTTTGTCTGGGGGCTCTGATGATGTTACGCCGAGGGACACTCCCCCTGTGTCCCCTGGTTCGTCCATTGTTTCAAGTGGACGGTCTGGGTCTTTCTCTCCGAATTTCGGCTTTGAAATGCAGTCCCCTTATATTGGTGATGCACACGGTCGCGAGCGGAGCGATGAGGTGGCGCCGACTCTGTTGGGAAACGAGATTATCAATTCTCCTCATGGAAGGATCGTACCATCGGATAAACTTTTGCATAGCGGTGCTATCACCAAAAGATGGTCTCGGCAAGGTGTCTTCCTTCCGAAGCAACTTGCACCACCCTCAGGACCCCCGCCTTCCATCCCCCCTGCGTTGGAAAACGAACACCGCACTTCAATGGAATCGAGCGTATCTATGCCGGTCACATATACCACTGACCGTTCATCCCACAATCAGGCTCGATTCAGCTCCAAAAGTAGCTCCTCGTTGTCGCCTACATTCTGGAAACGTGCCTCTGGATCCTCGACGTACAGTGCTGGCTCGACGAACACTTATGACTCGCGGGGTCGGTCCCGGATGGTGGTTCCCTTCGACGAGGAGCGTTTCGACGCATCATTAGGATCGACTGTCGGTAGAGGGGCGTCGTCGAGGCCGATGTCCTTGCTAGTTTCATCTTCTGTGGGATACACTGGTGCAATGAAACGGCGTTCAATGCCGCCACCACGACCAGCACCCAAGTTTGCCCCGCCTCCTGCCCCACCAATCCAGGAATCCACGTCAGAGCGTAGCCCCTTGATGTCTGCTGCGCAAAAGTCTTTCAGAAGCTCCATTGCACAGCGTGCCCTGAGACTATCTCTGACCTCACCCAAGCCACCCCCTTCGGCTGCTCTCCCTCCTCGACCTGATGAAGGTGTGTTCGCTCTGGGCCACCGGCGAAGCTCAAGTACCGGCACAACGGACCTTCATCCAATTTCCGCACCGTCATCCCGTCCAGCTTCAGCCCTCTCAGGAAACTTTAATCCCATTCAACCTGTCTCCCCTCCCCCGAGGAGCCTGTCCATCAGACAGCGATTGCGCATTCTGAGCACACCTTCCACCTCTCCTTCTCCTTCTCCTGCTCAATCACCTTCATTCTTCACGCCTTCCCTCCAGGTTAGCACACTGGATCTTAGTGATGATAATGACGACGACGACCTTCCCACGCCTTCTTTCCATTCTCCCCACCCACTTGGGCTTGGTGAGCAAATCATGACGATGCAACATCATCCGAGCTTCCTCCAGCTCTCGACCCCCGTCACGCCGACTGCTCCAAAGTCTCCACCTCGCAGCACTTTTCGGTCGGCCCCACCGTTGCCGAGTATGGCAGGTGGGTTGAGGACCCCGCCGCCCGACCGTGACTTTGTGGCGCTTTCCCCTCCCCCACGGAGGAGCTCCAAAGCCCATACGGCGATGGCGAAGCGACCAGAAAGACTGGATTCGGATAGATCTGCATCTGCACTGGGAGAGGAGAGTATGCTGGTAACTGTCCCTCAACGTGGATCATCTTTAGTTTCTCTCGGTTTTGTGACATCGTAGATTGTAATACTCCACCGCTAATTTCTTGCGTCTTGAAGTTGCCTTGATAAATGAGGACCTTTTCGATGCCAAAGTCTGAGAATAGAGACTGGGATAACAGTCCATATCGGAACAGGTACATCTACAAAACGAAAGGAATGAAACCGAAAAAGTACGATACATTAAGCAAAGCTATTCTCCACATCCGCGCTGTCTTCTCCCTGCTCCAAGTTTGCGAACTGCGAAGCCAGTGCATAAGAAGTCAGTTCCGTCAGGAGGTAAAAGGTCAACTCACAGTCAAGAACGCAGCAGGCCTGTGTTCCTCGGCCCAGAAGAGAAGTGGAGTATCAAGGATCATGCTGTACGGCAAGTTGGGCGACCACAACTGAGTAAGACCAATACCATAGTTCCAGACCCTGGCCTCGGGCACGAGAGTCATCCCAAAGATACGATCCGACAACAAAAGCTGGACGCGCTCGGACATGTTGGGGTTGAAGCCTGGCGGATTGGTTGAATTGTCCACGTTTTTGCGACCCCATTCAAATCCACCAACAGTCAACGAATGAGCAGACAGCGAAACAGAACCAGGGGTGAACGAGGCTGCGATACATATCGTCGACGATCCGAATTCGGGATGATCAGCCATGAGCTTGGCTTGTGTGGTAACATCTGTGGGCGAGAGGTGGTTGAGCTCGAGAGCTTGAGTCTTAACCCATCCCAAAGGTTCGAGATCCTTCAGTAAGAAGTCGTCCTTGGGGAACTGAGCTGGCAGTTCAACGTTATTGTTGCTGCCGCGCTGGGGTACCCAGGCCACTGCCTTGATCTCCTTGACTTGCTTGTTGTCCGGCGGGGAGGCGCCGTACATGAAAACGGCTACTTGGGTCCGCAAGTCTGCAGCGGCGATGAAAGCGCGCAGAACGTTTTTGGGAAGCACATATGTATATGAAGCGGCATCGTCTTTCACGTCGTCGTTGGACACGTAAATATGTTGAAGACGAAGTGGCAAATGAGTTGCAGAGATGGCACGGACACGCCAATCAGATTTACTGCTGAACACTTGTTGCTCATAGCTCGTTGCTGCAATATTTCAAGTCATTCACAATAACACGCGTGAGTTACCACGGATCCACTTACTTGTGACCGTTTGGATAGTGTCACCATGTATGTTGGTCGTTTGCCTGATATAGATTCAACAGACATCCAACAGTTGCTTCGACAGCGACTCACGTTTGAATAGCCGTAACCTGTCCCTGGGCTTCGCTGCCCTTCTCCAATTCTGCCATCTGTTGGCGTTGTACAGATGGGGCAACTATTTCTTGTCCAAGAATGATGTCGCGGATCTCACTGGCTGTCAACGACGCGATGTTGACACTATTACGCTTGCCAAAGTCCTGGGATCGGAAGGGTAAGATGTCGCGGAAAAATGGATGAGTAAATCCACTCACAGCCAAGATGAGATCTTTCATGGCAACCTCAACCTTGATCCATTCGTCATCTGTCAAGGTTGGCCACACAAAATGAGGCTCCGTTATTGTGGACTTGTCGGGGTGAAGGATAATCTTCGCTTTCTCGTTATTGACGTGCAGTCCACGTAACAGAAGGATAAGACGGGAGAAAGCAGTGTAGCTAGATATGGATTTCAGCCAATCATCTGTTCAAGGTGTAAGATCAGTGTCGTCAAAGGGAAATCGAGCATACCATATAGACTGAAGAGCACCATCTGGGGCTGTGTGGCGCGCTGGAAAAAGATTTTGTTTAGGACGAGGGCTTCAAAAAATATCAAAGACTCACGAGGATCAGATCACCGAACTTCTCCATTTTCATACATGCTTGGAAGGGAAGCTGCAGCTCACTACCCTTTATAACGATGTTCGGGAAATCTAGCAAGTGTACCTCGAGCGGATCTGAGAAGTAAGGTAAGCGATGTTTTTGGTCACGATAAATGTTGGTGCTTACCCAACATTCCCTTGCGGGTGACGATCACCTGTTTGGGCTGTTCCTCGACAGGTAAAGAGCGAACCAAAGCTGCTACTTCTTCGGCCGTTTTCCATTTCGCGAGCTGGCCCAAACGCTTTTGGCCAGCCCAAACGCTGGTGTGGATGATTTTCAAGAAAAGTTGGCCTGATCGTGGATTAAATATGAAGATGGCACCGTCTAGGAAAGAAATAACCCATGAGTGCGTCAAGAACAAGAAACTAACTGCTTACTAATAGGTTTCGTAGTCAAGTTGCCCTCAAAGGTCTTGTGAATCGTAACGCGGTAGACGTTTGTATCGTCAACAAACCCTAATCGAGAGGTGAACAGTGCTTGATATGCCGAATAAGACGCACGTACAGATGATCTGGTTGGAGAAGAGTTCCGAGTAGTTTTGACTGTTCAGATACGGTTCCGTTGGTTCTGAGGAGTATAGCTGAAGACCTTTGCGTATGCGTTCGCGTAGGACATGACAGGCTGGATTGGCTTTCATGATCTTGGCCATAGCTTGTTGAATGAGAGGCTTCATGCCGGGGAACCAATTGCCGTATGCCGACCACAAATTATATGCTAGGTCCATGCCAATCATGACACCAGTGGGCGACGGATAAATGCTCATCGAGTCGGATACCTGAATGCTGCATGACCCAGAAGTCAATCATAGTCAATCATAATCACTTACGTAGTCCAAGAACTTTGCACGTGTATACCGTTCAATATCATGTGAATCAAAGTCACCCCACCGAAGCTGTACATCGATCCAATACTTGTTGCTTGTGGTGCCATCCAAGACGTCTTTGTTCTATACCAAAGAATGAGCCATGCTCCACCTGTAAAATGGGGACTCACATCGGTTACAAGGGATGGGCGGGTAATGTTCCATTTGTAGGCAGAAAACAGCAGGATGTCGGCGCAAGACGAGTTCATCTTGTAACTCTTGCGAGGGTGGATTGTCTCTTTCTGAACTGTCTCGATCTGTAAGGGCTCCAGTTCTTGGTCGAATACTTGGCACAGGTCCATGACCACACTCTCATGAACTACAAAGCGTCGTTAAAGCGAATCGTTCAAACGGCGAAACGGAAACTTACTCTTCTGCCATAAATGAGCACGGAAGATCTGGATTAAGCTGATCTTGAGTGTAGGAATCTTGCCGTGCATAAAGATACCAGTCAAGTCAAGCTGGACCTGGAAACCGACATAAACGTTCGCGCGATTGATCGTTGGACTCCACCATAAAGTGAATCGACGGTTGGGAATTTGGTTCAGACCAGAACGCTGGGCATTCGTGAGCTTCTTGTATCGCATTGACTCTTCAAATCCAGACGCCTTCTCCCAGAAAAGGCCTTCCCATGTAGGGAAATAAGTGCCTTTGAACAGCGTGTGCTCAAGAATTCCTTCAACACCACCAAGAGCAGCAATAACATCGACCCGGTAATTGTTAAGCTGCCATAGCTTTCCGTCATGTCGCTGTGAAGTCCACCAGAAGGGATTGCTGTACAAAATTAGCTGGATGACTTGAAGGGAAGGAGGGCAACGCACTGCTTCAATAACTGATATTGCTTCCAGTCAGTGCGGACACGCCAACCACGATCATAGGCCAAGCTTGGAAAAAAATGGTCAACGACCAAAAAGGCGTTGTATGTGTAGACTTACGTGTGCCTGTCTTTCTGGAACAGAGTGTTAATTCGAGGAATACCTCTGTCCCAACTATCTTCGAGATCCTCGAGAGTCAGACGGCGATTCTGTGCGTTTGCTTCCTTGCGTTTCATCGAGTATTCCGACCAGACTCGTGCAGAATCCAGGAACTCGGCTTCCCATGGTTGGAGGTAGCGGTACAAGTTGGGAATAAGTTGGTCTTCTTCATGAGACATGCCAGCACGGAAGTGCGTGACCCCAACGTCAGTCTGCTTCGACCAACGAAGGTCACTCTGAGGGATCAGGACATGGCCCATGGACAACATTCCGAGACCACCGAGTTCCTTGGGTGTATAGAACACAACGGGGGGGAAACGCGAGGGCATTTTACTGTTCAGTCCAATTTTAACCCGCGTTTGGATCTTGTTCTCTGCCTTCACCAACGCATCAAGCAACTCGTTCGTGTGAATAACTGCCTCTCGGTAGTAGGTCATGAGACCTATGAGGGCGGTGTTCCACTTGTTGACGATCTTGGAAAAAGTTGTTGAACCGGAACTCATCAGCACTTGTCGGATGCGATTGTTGAATTGCTGGACACCTGCAGAAAACACAACCTCAGTAACCCAAAGGAAAGGTTTGCAACGAGTGAACACACCGTCATCCGACACGCGAAGGAAAGCTTGCGCGGTGCGTTCCTTTGTCTGCTCATTTGTGAGGTTCCAAACCGCATCTTTCAATGAGAACTGTTCTCCGCCCATTGTCCTAATCTTCGGTAGTATGCGGACCTCAAATCCGCACATGGAGAATAGCAGTTGAGGGTTATTTTGAGAATAAACGCTGACAAACGAGTCTTCCCATTCGATAGTCGTCAAGGACCTGGGCAAGCTTTGCTTCACGTTCCAAAAGACAGCTCTGCCGAGGTTCACGTCGTGCTTGATGAGCCGCATTCGACAGTCACGGGGCCAACAACGTTTATTGTTGTAACCAATGACGTTGTTGTTCGTCGGATCTGGGTTAGCGCTCAAGTAACGTTGGATGAGATCTCGAGCTTCGTCGGCTGTAAAACGGAAAAGAATATGTAGCTTGTCGACGTAACGGGAATATAGTCGAATCGGATGTCGCGTCTCGGTCGCAGAATCGCGATACTGCAAGAAGTTGTTCGGCATCTGAGGCGGTCCAGCCATTTCGCTGGCCCTTTGCAATCCAAGGATCAGAAGATCAAGCACAAGACCATAGTATTGGAAAACAAAGGCGGAAAATTGGAGGCCACGAATGAGACCGTACGCGTTGGTATGCGCCATATCTTTGTAGGTCAAAACTGAATAGAAAGTATTAATATCAACCGTTACAGCGTATGCATGGAACCTACCGGTGTTGTTCTTCGCGGTTATGTAGTCTGCCAAATTATGATCCAAGATTAGGCGAAGTAGACGGTTAAGAAGCGTCAAGTCGATCTTCTCATACACCTTGGAAAACACTGTTTCCATCATGACATTGCACTCGCCCTCTCCAGTCTCCCAGATGTCAGTTAGGTTATTGATGCCTTGACACCACTTGTACACGAGGAGAGGAGGCGGCTCAGTGTCAGCGGGCTTAATCCAGGCCGGGAACAGTCCTCTCTTGTCCGCTTCGAAAAACAGGAATTGATCAAGGTACTATAACAATGATTCGTCAATAATGAAACACAGACCGAAAACATACTTACAGCATCAGTGATTTTCTCCACAGGCTCAATGTCGTAGCACGGAATCAACTTGTCGTACGTGTCGAAAAATTCGATACCTGCCTCTTTGAAGGCACGTTGTGTGAGCAGTAGACGTTTGATACGTGATAAACCTAAAATCGCTTGAGATACTCTGTCGCTAAGACTGTGCGAAACGTGACCCACATTCATGAGGGTTGTCATATGCTTGTTCAATAAGAGCAAGTTCTTCACGCTGTGATTGATTCAGTCGTCCTTTGACGGAATAAGCTTCCTTCAGCTTCTCGAGCGCCAAGACCAAGAGTTTTGTGTCATGTTTGTACGATAAGGGCCTGTATCTTGCGTGAGGAGAAACCGCCAAGCAAGAAGGACTGACTCACGGGAATGGAATAGGGGCAAACTTGCGACTCTCTAGCCAATGAACAGTTGCAGTATAAATAGCGACGGCCTCTTCGGCACTGATATAAGGACCATCTTTGAGGTAACCATGCTGTCGTTCCTGTTCAGCCTTGAGGTACAGACCTAATTAACTGTTAGAAGTAGCAATAATATTAGAAAATATGCCACTCACGAGTAAGCCGACCCAAATTTTTCTTCACGACTGCCTTGTCGACTGTGGCACCGCGCCGTATGCGTTCGCGATTATAGTGGGCCACACTGAAAAGAAATCGAGTGTTACGACAACAGCCCCGCACTTAGAAAGACAAAGACTTACGAGCACCACCAATCAGCTTTACTCTTGATATACCGCAGAATGATATTTTCGATGGCGGTCGGCATTCCTGGTACCTTCCAGGGAATATTTGCCTTCCAACACCGCCAAGCTTCGGACAAGTGTTGCAGAATTGTCTTGGCCTTATTCTGCTTGATGGACTCCGGCATCATGTCCAAAATATCGTGCATCACAGCCGCACGCAGTTCTAGGTCGTAGTGCGACTCCACACGCTGTTTCGTAACAGTTTTCGCAATACCCTTGCTATTACGACCTTCAAATTGGCGAGCAAGAAGGTTCCCGAGCCAACGTTCGAGAAGAGGAACGATACCACGCATGAAGAAGAGCCAGACTCGCCAGCCAGGTGCCCAGAAACCACATCCGGGGCCCTTGCCGACAGGGCCAGTGTTGAAGCGATAGTAGATCAAGTGCTTCAAGTCCTTGGTCATACGTACTTGCCTCATCAACTAAAACGACAAATTAACCAACTAAGACACAAGGAATATAGATCAAGTGACCTTATACTTGTAGCGGTACATCCCCGTAAGAGCACCGATGTGAGCGAAGATATATTGCAAAGCATCGGCAAGTTGAAAGGCATCGACGTTTCCAAGGCGAAACTGAACATGCGCATCAACGACGAGCTTGGTGAGCCTCAGGATTTCACGACACAGGTGGAATGCATTCCCAAATCGAGATTTCTTGCGTTCCTTGGTTGTAAGCGTCTTGACGGGCTTCAAGTTCATGTTATAATCAAGGTGAAGATAGTTCAGGTTCTATAATACAAATATTAGTTAGTGGCTACATAGCGTGCTGAAACGCAAATTACCTTGCGATGAATCAATAGATTGAGCATGTTGTAACCTTGTCGGCAAACTTGCAAGCCAGCTTCCACCCAGTCAAGCCGCGTCGTCTGGAAAAATTTCGTGGCCTTGAGCTGTCGGAATAGGTTCTTCTTCGTCATCGCCTTCTCTGGACGGCTCTTCAGTTCGTTTAGGACATAACACTTGAGCAGTTTTTGGTACGAAACGCGAACTTTCACCGGCTGATTGGGAGGACAGTGCTCGAGATACCAATTCTTCACCAAGGGAATGTCCTGCGAGCGCCTCATGCGCCCAGAGCGGCGATTGTATGGATCGGGAGCCCACCACAAAGCGATAGCATCCGCTGTGAGATCATTTTCAAGGGGTTTTTCCTCCAAAAATGGTAGTACGCCTTCAGGAAGCTCGAAATCATCCTCATCAGCGCCATTTGGACCAAAGATTTTGTCCTCGTGGGGAATAAGGGGAGCATTCTTCGACGTTGCCGCCCGTAAGCTAATGGGGTTGATGAGGGGATCGAAGTAGAACGCGGGCAAGTCTGGATCATCCGTCCGAATATAGACGTTTTTGGGGACGTGGTAAAGGGACAAGTGGACCGACCGAGGTAAGGAGTTATAGAGGTGTGGAAATGCAACTTTGTACTCGGTGCGGATCTGATTCCGGATGATCACTTTGCCAATGTCATTAAACTCGTTCCAATCTTCGTCAAACGCATCCATATCACGGTACAGCGGCTCGAATTTGGGTCCCCCCGGAATAGCCATGTTGAGCGCCTTGGCTGTGAAAAAGGACTTCTTGTCAAACAAGTAACTCGCATTACTGTCCGGACTGTCCGATAACAAAGTTCGTCCAAGACGATAAAGGTTGGCCATGACTGGAAGGGTGAGCGACCAATAGCGATATGAGGAGCCGTTGACGGCGCGAGTATCGACAAGCGGCTTGGGATCATAAAACCAGTCGATGATTGCGCCATCTTCGTCAGGATCCAGCTCCAGCTGAATTGCCTCCAAAGGGTCGACATCCAGAACGTTGTCACCATAATCAAGCGGCGGTTCTTCGTCATCAAAGGGGGGGAAGCGCATACGCTTGAAATGTCTACGGTCACGTTTTTCTCGGCGCATTGCGAGCCACATAGTACTCCATTGGGCATGATAGACGGGTTCGATGACGCGAGGTATTTCGTTCACAAACGTGATGGCGCCAGTGATGTGATAGAGAACGGGGACTTCGCGGACTTGCTCCCAGGGGTAGGGAATGTTTTCGAGAAGTTTCATAACAGCGTGGGGCACGTACTTTAGCGCACCAAGATGGACGCGTTTGTCATTGCGAAACTTTCTGTTACTCATGTCTCCATGGTCCTTGATAATTTTACGGACGTGTTCCGGAGGCAGATCCTACAGCACGAATTGGAGACGAAAGTGGCGATAGACGAAAGCACGCGCACCTGTTTTCCCATGTCAACATAACCTCCTTTGCGTTTCTCGCCATAGCGTTTCTTTTGCATCGAAACCCATTTTTGCGATTTTTGCGCGAGCATTTCGGGAGGCATGCGGGAGGATACTTGTTGGCTAAATCCAGGTGGTGGTGGCATGCCTGGAGGTGGGGGCGGCATGCCCGGTGGCGGGGGAACAAACGCGACGCTCATCGTCGATGTTGAGGGCGATGGAGAAAGTGTCTCTTGCTGACTAAGTCATTTTGAAGTCATTCCCTGCTCATTTTCAAGTTCCGACTCCAACAGTGGACATGGCAAAAACTGCGAAAGGTTGAGACAAGATATGAAGCTCATGCATCATGTTCGATGTCATGATCATGAGTTGTCAACAAGCGCACTTTGTACTCAGAATGTAGCTATTGTCATTCTAACAGGAGATTCACTGAGTTTACGTGCCGATCTGACCATGTCAAGATAACAAAGCGACCCCGTACCAGCAGTTAAACGAGTATTGCGGGGAACGCACCAGGGACGAAACCGACTGGAACAACCGCGACTGTGAAAGTTCCATGGGGCCAAAAGATCGAGTACAAGTTCAGCTGAAGAGCCTTGAATCGATCCGAATAAGTTACGGCGTGAAATGAGTGTCTGACGAGAAAGAGACGAACTTGCAAACGAGCGTGATAACAAAAGTAGTCTAGTGATACTTATCATCGGCCGACAAGGAGCGCAACGATTTTAAAGTTCCTTTCCTGCTAGCAGAGTTTACCCATCTACATGCCAGGTGCACGTCCCAAGCTGGGAGCGAACATGAGAACCGCCGATTAGGACCGAAATTCCATCGAATGAATCCCCCCGTTTTTGGCAGGCGCAGGGAAAGTACTACAACAGGGTTCAAACTGAGATAGGTATAGTGTACCGTAGTTTTGGTACAAGTTCCGGACCAGATTCGTGTACATAGTTTGATCACGTCGGAACATGAACTGTGATGATGCAAAGATGGCGACACTGCATGTCGCCATCTTTGCGTGATTATTGTTCAATGCTCAGCTATGATATAAGTTACGATGGACTCTGGGCGCGTTTGCGAATACCTACACCCGTCTCGCTACTGCCCACCTACTGCACGTTCTTGAATGCCTACACTTTTGTCGGTTGGACCCTGATCACAAAGCCAGCATCATTTCCGTCAGCCAGCCAAGCGACACGATGAGCGCTGCGCTGTGACCCCATGATCACGATTCCAAATTGTTTTTTTTTGGCAACAATGAGCTCCCTCGCGTAAGATGTTTCATCCTAACTGCCAGGGGGCTTGATGGAATGATCCAAATCTTCCTGGTTTCTTCTCATCTCATGTTCGTTTGGGGGTTTCGCTTACTTCAGCGTTGCCGACCTTCCTGTTCGACTCAAGTTCGACATCTGGTCTACATAAAAGGGGGACTCCCCCGGATCATTCATTCCCACTGCCCGCAAGAACCACCCTTGTCCCGCAGGCATCACATTCCAGTCGACTATGGGCGATGCAAGTGCCGCAGTTCCCATCCTTGATATTCGAAACTATCGCGAGGGCGCGGATAACGCCTCTCATGATCTCTTCAGCCTGATCGTCAAGGGTCTTACAGCGCCATTTAGCGCCAAGACACTACCCACCCTACTTTTGTACGACGAGCGCGGTCTCAGACTGTACGATAAGATTACCACAGATGCGCCAGAGTACTACTTGTTCGCTGCCGAGGAAGAGATACTTCGCACACATGCTCCCGAAATTGTGCGAATCATGCTGAGCAGTTCGCTGGCAAGCGGAGAAAATATACCACCTCCAATTGTATTGGAGTTGGGCGCGGGGTGAGTTGCACCAAGTTTCAGTTACTGGATTATCGATCATCCTTCGCCCTCGTTGTTCGTTTGAGCGCCATACTTGTGTCCGGTTCCGGGCTTGCTTAACATGCTAATGTATATTATGGCAGTGCCCTCAGGAAGACCTCGCTTATACTCTATGCCCTCGCCGGTTTGGTGTCAAGAACCCCCACCATCCCTTCCGTGACATACTTTGCACTCGATCTCGAAGAACGAGAGATTGAACGAACCCTGCTTCAGTTGCTCAATTCCGACGTAGGTTTGGCTATTCAGGGCAAGATTGAGGCGAAAGGAATGCTCGGCACTTATGAAAACGGTGTCGCTTTTATACTTCAAGGGGGCTTACAGCATACCAACAACGAAGTCTATACTCACAGCGGCGGTTGGACCGAGGATCGAAACCTTCCCTTTGAGTCATCTGCCACTACTGGTGGATTTTATCAAGATGCCTACGCGTTGAAGCCAGCCCCAGCGCACCCACAACTTCACTTTCTGTTCCTAGGCTCCTCTATCGGCAATTTTTTGCGGGGAGAAGATGCACAGTTCCTTCGCTCGTTGCCATTGCGCGCTGGTTATGGAGACACTATTCTGCTCAGTTTAGATCATGATAACAACCATGACGAAATCGAGATTGCTTACAACGACCCCAAAGGTCTTACTAGAAGCTTTATCTTGAATGGTCTCAGGGCAGCGGGAACCGCCCTCGGCGACTCGGAACTCTTTGACCTTGGTAATTGGGAATATACCAACTATCACGATGAAGGCAGTCGTGAGTGTGTCCGAAGTAGGGTTATGATTGTCTTGTCCACACCGCATTAGGCATCCATCAGGCCTTCTACAAGTGCCTCCATCCTCACCGCATCACCGTCCCAGGCATCAAAGAAGAGATTTATTTCGCAAAGGATGAACGCATCAAGATTGAGCAGTCTATCAAGGTAAAAAATTATCTGATGTTAGGTCTCCGATCCTCATTATTTCTTCATTAGTATTCGGAGAGTGACGCCTATACGTTGTTCACTGACGCCAACTTGCGACCTATCCAGCGTTGGACCGACACCTTGTCGCGCTACTCTGTATGGCTACTAGAGCGTCCACCCTTTATGTTTCCCTTACTGTCGTCACCTGCTACACCCACTGAGGAAATCGTTGGTCAAAAGTTTGGTGTTCCGAGCATGCAAGATTGGGAAGCCTTGTGGAACGCATGGGATTTCGTCACCCTTCGGATGATTCCATCATCCATGCTTTTCGAGAAGCCTATTGACCTCCGTCACATCTGCTTGTTTTATCTCGGTCACATTCCTGCATTCTTGGATATCCATCTTTCCCGCCTGCTGCAGGAACCTCATACTCAGCCTGAGGAGTTCAAGGTCAGTTTTGCGTTCCCGCTTATGACTTGTCATATATTCAATTTTTGCAACGTAGTATATTTTTGAAGTAGGTCATCTCACCTTATGTTGGACAGGGCTAAACATTCTATCCTCAAACAGCGGGGCATCGACCCCAACGTGGATGATCCAGCCCAATGCCATGTTTGTTTCTTTTTGTATTCTTCTATTCTATGCGCTGATGGCGTGCTGTCAGGCCCACTCTGAGGTCCCACGAAATGATGAAGATTGGCCATCGCTCAGCAGCATCCTCTCCTTCAAGGAACGAGTGCGCGAGCGACTCACGAATCTGTACATGAATATATCCAATGGCACTATCCAATTGACGAGGAAGATCGCTCGAGTGCTTTTCATGACATACGAACACGAGGGGCTACACACCGAGGTTTTTATCTTTCCAGCCGTCCTTGGTTGTTGTCCTGACCCCAAGTCAGACTTTATTGTACATGCTTCTCCAGCGAGCTGGGAGTGGAACAATTCCTCCCGCAGGCTTCACAGCACCCTCGTGGGAGTCACTGCTCGCATTGTGGAATGACGCTCCCAAGCCTTCTTCTCCTACCGTCATCATCGAAGCTACCACCGTTACTCTCGGCATTGACGATATCGAAGCAGACGATGTAGTTAAAGCGCTGGATCTGGAAGGGCATATCTTTGGTTGGGATAACGAGAGCCCATCCCGCCGGGTTTCCGTCGATGCCTTCAGAATCTCCTGGAGGCCCGTTACCAACGGTGAATTTTTCAAGTTCTACACGGGTATCGGGAAGGACAAAGTAGAGCTCCCCACTAGCTGGGTGAAACACGAAGACGGAGAGATCGGAGTTCGTACGTTCTATGGGCCCGTCTCCATGAACATTGCTTGGGAGTGGCCCATTCTCACTTCCTACGATAATTTGTCGGTGTACGCAAGCGTCAAAGGTGGCCGACTCCCCACTGAACCAGAACTTCGGGTGTTCATGGATAAGTTCACATATGGTTACGAGGGCGGTGCGAACATCGGATTTAGGAACTGGCATCCCGTCCCGTACGTGGCTTGCATACGGTTGAATAGTGGAATACTAACAGGAAGTTGATTTAGGTCCACGACTGGGATGGAGAAATACGGTGGCCAAGGACACAACGGCGGAGTGTGGGAATGGACCTCAACCGTGCTTGATAAGTATGAGGGCTTCGTACCATCTCGGCTGTACCCAGGGTAAGCAACTTTCTTGTTATACAGGCAATTAGCGATCATCGTCTTTAGGTATTCCGCCGATTTCTTTGACGGTTGTCACCAAGTCGTGGTATGTTGGTTTTAATCATCTTTTCGTCCCAGTCTGCTCATTCAGCATCTCTCGATAGCTCGGGGGATCTTATGCCACGATCCCGCGGATTGCTGAGAGGCGCAGTGTGCGCAACTGGTATCAACGCAACTATCCCTACCCTTGGGTTGGTGCAAGAATTGTGTACAATGTGTGAGAACGGTAAATCGCCGTCGTGTACTATAGCGAAGAGAATACTCGTGTTGGAAGAATTGAATGCCATGCTTTTTTTTTTGTGTCCGTAGTACTAGTAGGCGAGTCGCGACTCGACTACCAGCAATCGATGTTCTTGTCACAAAATACATACCGGCTCTAAATCAATCACCGACCAGCTCATTAGCATTCTTCACCACTAAATCTTTGCACATCCGAGCGCAACGAGACATGACGTGGCCAAACATCCAATATTACTGCCCTTGCATGTCTGGATCAAACTTGCAGACACCACCACCACCGACCTTAGCGTCATCCTCTGCAAGCTTCCACCCATTGCACAATCTTTATTTTTGCGAAGAATGCGATGCTGTTCGATGCAATCGATGTGTCTCCATTGAAGTCAGTGGCTATTACTGCCCGAACTGCTTATTCGAGGTTCCTAGTGCCAGTGTAAGGGCAGAAAAGAACCGGCGAGTCACTCTCGACTGGTTTGGGTGTTCAAGCTCATTACATACAGGTGTGCACGCAATTGCTTCTCTTGCCCCATATGTCGTTCCACTCTATCTGTGGTAGCATCAGACCCCCCAGACGACGGCGACGGTCGAGCTTCAGCCAGTAATGTCGGAGAGGCACCCTACTTCTTGTATTGCAGTCACTGTCGTTGGGACTCGGCCCAAGTTAATATCACATTCGAGAAACCGACTGGGCTAGCAGGTCAACGGCTCGTCCCTACTTCTCTCGCTCTTGCTGATGGGTTATGTTTAGCGCAATTACAAAAGTTTGAGGACTCCGCGCCGGAAGCATTGGAATTTGAACGTTTGAAAGAGCACTTTGAGCCTTTTTTGCGTTCATCGTCTCTTTCATCTTCATCGCATTTGCCCGCAGTATCATCTCATCACCTATACACATCCTCTGCCACCGTCGCTGCCTCTGCTGCGCTTGCGCGCGATATTCCGGGGATTGGCAAATATAACCCGCTTGGCCGCAGTCGTGCTGGTCGAGATAGAACAGCAAACAAAGATGAGATGCCCGAGTACAAGAGCAGGGTGGAAACTGCTATCTTCAGTCAGCTCGGTGGCAGTGGGGATGATGCAGATGTTGAGCTTATCAGATACATGGAAACCGTTGAAGAGGTGGCCAGGGTTGACCAACGATGGGGAAGCAGCTGGGCGATGCCGCTGCGGTCGAGGTAATGTCTACGAAACCGGGCGGACTTGTCAACTAATTGTGTTTAAGCGACCTGCGGCCACATCGGATCCCACTGCATGCGAAAGTCTCGAAACGATGTCCAGCGTGCAGGCACATTCTGATCAAACCCGAGCAAAAGGCGCAGTCCGTGCGTTACAAGATCAAGCTCGTGGCAGCCAATTACTTGCCCGCTATCACTGTTGGGTTTCCTCAAGCGCAGTCATCCAAGCGGGTGGCAGGCAAGGTTTCAAGTTCTGGTACTGATCCCAGGAGTGGTGTCATACACGCTGGAACAGCCAACCCCTTTCAACTCGCGTTGACCAACCCATTATACGATCCAATCCAAGTGCGATTATCCCCCCAAAGGGTTGCGGATGGGCATTCATACCAGGTGTCACTACCAACGACGCCATTTTCTGTTGCGGCCTTTGCAGAGGCTTGGGAATATGACGATGATGAAGACATGTTTGGAGTAGAGGACGACGAACTTGGGCTTGGAGATACAGGAAGGGGACATAGAAATAAGGAGCCACGCGGTCGCCAAAAAAATGTAGGCATATTGGAGAGGAGGGCGAACGTAACCGTCGTCGGAGGTGAGGTAAACATTAAGCCGGGCTTCAAGGGCAACATCAAGGTCTGCGTCTTACTCTTTGGACGATCCTGGACTGATTACTCGCATAGTTTAACATGATGGTATCATACACATACAGATCTGATGACCCTTTACCTTCCGAGGATGGCGCAGGCACGCCATCACGCACGGCAAAGGCCCCTGAGGTTAAAACATTTTCCTTCTACACTGTCGTCGATCTTGGTCCGAGTGTGGTTTCAAAGGACGACAAACCGGATGCGGATGCATAGGTTTCGTTTTCTCACGTCAGCTTTGTAATTACTAATTACTGCGTGAGTATTCAAGGTCACTCAAATAGTTCCGGTGTGATAATGAGTCACTATCAGCCATTTTTGATCGAAGCCAATGATTTTAACGTGCGGAATTGAGTGCGGTGAGTCACAAGCCTAGTCATGGTTGATGGCTCTGGCGGGCGTTGCACGAAGTTAGGCTTGTTTTGGAAACATCAAGCCATGACTCCGGCGGTTAGATGCGGAATTCCTGTGTTTCGAGTCATGGACAAATCTTGAGTTGGCATATGACAAGCAACGCCTTGACTTTGACGTGTATAAAAGGAGCACTGGTGTACCTTACATCGTCACTCGGTCCAACAGTGGATTCATCCAGTATTTGATTCAGGCTAGCGGTTGTCACAGCACTGCTGAATCGCGCAAGATGGGAAGCGACATTATACCTCCATACACTCCCTCCCCTCCCTCCCCTCATTATTCGACCGAACTTTTACCAGGAGAGCGAACTGTCGAATTCGCTCGCCGTGCCGCGTCACGACCTACCGGTATATACCGTAGAATAACAGACCACCTCACCGTTGTTCTTAGGGACCAGCATCCCGGCAGTGTTCACCCTATATACGGTCGTAACGGGGTCATCCGGGGGGAAATAACACTCAACTTGAACGCAGGTGACTTAACCTCAGTGATATTAAAGGTAGGAGTCCGTATATTCTGCAAGTCACCTTTCTTATAACTTCTCAGCTGGAGGGCCACCTTCAACTCCGTGTTTCTCCAGCCCCTGTCTCGACCACATTTCTCTCGACGACCTATGTTTTGTGGAGTCCCTCTAATGCGCAACGTTGTCCTCGTACAATCGCGTTTGAGGTCGTTTTCCCCCTGACCTTCAATGATGGAGGTCAGGAACGAGCCTTGCCACCGACTTTCGATAGTGAACCACGTGTGACTTGCTCCTACTCCCTGACAGTCGAATTGTCACGTCCATGGCAATTTCGCTCCTTTTTGAAAGGGAATGAAGCGTAAGCGCTGTATCTATGCGATCTAAGTCGTTGTTAATGGCTCCTTTTCAGTCTCAGGATACCTCTAATGTACCGCCCGCGAAGTCGACCGCATCTGCCTATGCTTCCCAGTGACTTGCCATTTCTGTCCACCGTGAAATCATCCCCCGAAGAATGGCATGAAGTTATGTGTACCCTACCAATGACGCAGGGTTCAAAGTTGGCACCCGTTGAATGTCTGGTGAGTCATCTAGTTGCATGATAAATCGTGCTCATGTTCATATATCATACTTCTAGTTATTCATTCCCTCTGTGCGGGTTTATGCCCTCTCAGATACAATTCCATTCCATTTACAGATTCGGGGTAGTCCCAAGTCGCTTATTCCATTCCTTGAGCCGGACGGTCAACAAGGCACTACTGGACAACAGAACGGGGGAGTAGTCATCAGAATATATTTACTCCGGGAAACCAGTGTCAGAATATATGGACAATCTGCCTTGGCGAGTCGCACCATCGGTGAAGGGAAATTGAAAGCTTTACAATCTTTGCCCTCAAGTCATCACACACTTCCACGACATCCTCTCGACGACGGCATGGACTCTCTCGATTGGGAGGGAGTATTTAGATGTAATGAAGATATCTCCGTTACCAGCTTCTCCACCAGTCAAATTTCCGTCAAGGTAGGATCATTTGCTCGAGCCCTCCCGTACTTTCTGTTTACCCTTCGTCGATACAGGACTTCATGGTTCTATTGATCACTCCTAAACAACCACTCAAATCTCCATTGCTGGGTGTAAAACATTACTACCCTGTACGACTTGTGACAGATTCTTGGTCAAACGACGCCGCAAATTAGCATGTGTGCATAGGATGGTCGATTCATCGTGGTACATTATGCTCATATTCGCCAATTATTCGCCTATGAATTTCTGCCAAACCACAGTGAGCCTGATTTCTGACAATGACTTTCCTAGTTCATTGACGTTGTTCAAGGAATCTAGCTCGGGTTTCGGTCTTCCGCTACTGAGAAAAGCATCCGTTGATTGGACTCGTCGACCAGGCCCGAACGACTTGCGTGCCCTGGGTTCGAGACTCTTTCGGGTGTATAGCCCCGTGTACTGCCCCGGTACCTTTATCCCACCCCGATGCCAACTTCGAAGCACCTGATTTATCATATGCTTTACCGTATTTTATGGCCAACATAACTCAAGTACTCTACTCATGCATGATTTGTAAACTTAGAAATAATACGCAGTTTGGGTTGTATCCCCAGGGCAATTCACAAACCGTGCTGGCTTGACTTGGCCCGGGGAGGCACTCCCCTTCATGTGCCTCAGACTCGTGGGGGTGAACACAGAGTCATGCATGGCGCGTTTCCCCGTTCAAGTCACAATAGAGCCGCTGGAATGCAAACAACTACATTCAAGTGCACACTCGCCGAGTTTCCTACTCACCCAGGTCCCTCACGTATCGGAACAACTTGGATAGACATTACAATACTACGGGACAGAGGTCAAGGTAAATAAAGCTGGCAAATTGTCAACGTTACGCAATGGACCACAGACAACAGGCATTACGGAAGCTGAGGGAAACGGCTGTTGAGCACAAGGAAGTAGGAGCCATACCTAGAATAGAGCAGGTTGAGCAGCACAATGGAGAACGAGCGAGAACAGATAAGGTACGGATGTACAAGGATAATCCAGTACCCGGGCTAGGCGCTTGACCTCCGACGGATCTGAATTCGGCAATGAACGTTTAAAGTTCAAACGCGTAGCGCTGGTGAGCGGGGGAAAAACTCCGGCTGAGTAAGTTGACCGAAGACCGGCAAAACTACTTGACTTGAACCTTCAAAATCGCCTAGGCTCCATACTGGACGGTTAGTGCTGTAGTCAAGGTATCCGTCAGGGAATTTGGAAATGCAATGCGTCTACTGAAACACAATAAGTATGTCCAATTTACCTTTGGAGCGCACACAGCTTCTGCCCACATTTTCCCAGAGTGTGGTGGGATTCAGGAACTGCGGGAACGCCCTGAATACAAGCCACTGTGAAATGAGTGGCCGAAAGGCAAAACAGATTTGAAGCTTGTTTGGCTTGATCCTGCCAATGTCTGTGTTGATACGTTGACAACGTCAGGATCCTGTAAGGAGTCGGCAACACTATCCGGTATGGCTGTGCGATACCATTGTAATCAGAGTCGAACTGATCGCTCGGCACCGGGCCTCAGGCCTCATTGCTCTTAGCTATTCGAGTCTCGGACCCAACGGCTCAGCAGTGTTACTAGTAAAGCACACAGCACGCATCATACACCGCTCATTTATGGTGCATCAAGACATGTGGCCGTGCCTGGATACGTTTCGATCACTCGATCAAGCCCTCGCTAGTTCCGGCGTGACACCGCCATTCACGTTCACAAGAGGGCGGCCAGATGCCCTCATATAACTCCAAATCCCGCAGGCTGTTCCTCTTATATACCCTCGGCCTCGCCACATTGACTTTGCTGATTGCTGCTCCCTCTTACCCGATCCCAACTATGGAAATGTCCACTGATATAGATCAAGTTCCAGACTACTCACCCTCTATCCCACCCGATTACTCTTCGACACCATTACCAGGAGAACAATGCATCCAGAGGACACCAAGGCTGACGGAGTACTCTGGCGAGAGCTGTGCATTCACGTACGAAGAACGCGGCATGTCTCTCACCCTGCGAGGTTGTCGGGAGGAGGGTGGCATACCTACTTTTGGGCTATGCAGCACCGTGTTCGGCGAGTTCGCACCAGCAGATAGGGAAAAGATCCTCTCTGTGGTGGTCAAGGTCTGTTTCCTCTTCTCTTCTCTTGCCGCCATTTTTGATCTCGGATGCAGTTGGAGGCACAAATTCGGGTGAAAGCCAGTTCAGGAGTGTTCTTGCATACTCTTTTCTCAAAGGAGCGCCCACTGTGGCGGAGAAACGAGTCGACAGACGTGTGCCCCAGCTTATTGCCCGTCTCGGTATCTTTTCCCTCCTCATATCGGGACAAGGTTCATGGCCGCACACGCCGTCTTCCCCCTTCCATGTCCATCACGGATCCATGGCGAGTGGCTATTGTGCACACCCTAAATGTCGTAGTTCGGAAAGCCACAGGCTCAATTTTCTTCCGATCAAAGTCAGTGCTGTGTATATATAATTGCCAACTTCAAGCTTACCGAGATTATCCAGGGAGGTATGCCTGTCTGCACAACTGCGCTATAGTCCCCGGATTCGTCCACCCAGACCATCTCCCCCCTCTTTCACTTCCCTGAAAGTCTGTCCCGAAGAATGGCAGGAAGAGATTTGGGGAATGACGAAGACACCCTCGAGTACAGGTAACGAACCACTTGTTGCCCAATGCCATGTGAGTCCTGCAGTCCATAGTCTCTTCACCTGTAGTTGACCCCCCGCGAGCTCTTCGTGCCTTCAGTCCGAGTATTCTCGTCGTCCCAGAGAGTACCATTTCACATATCACTCTCCTCTTCAGCGTCATTTCTGAGTAGCGTTGCGGAGCACGTGAAGCAAAGCGAGACTTGTCTTGAGAATCCTGTTCATGTGTTTCTTCTCCGACGGACGACCGTGACGATTCATCATTTGGAGAATACTGAGGATGAAGTTCTCGGCGTTGGCAGGATCTTCCCAAATCCCATCACAACTATCGAGCCTGTCTCAGAGGACTCGGCAACCCAGAGCTGGGACGGTGAAATCCATTGCGATCGGCCCATTGAATATTCCAGTTTTTCCACATCTGTGGTCGATGTCAGGGTGAGTCTTTGTCTACATATTTTAGAACTTTGGTGATTCAAACGCAATGTTGTGCGTACCAGGATTTCTTGGTCCTTTCATTGCTCGCCCCCCCTGGCCCACTGAAAAACATACCTTCACAGCTCTATCAAGCATTTCCCATTCGTCTGGTCACGCATCCTTGCATATCCTAAGGACCCTAGCATCACTTATCTATGACGTTAAATTATACGCGGTTTCGCTCAGCACTATATAGTATTTATGTACACACCTTAATGATACCTAGGCTCATGTATGGATAGCACGGGACTAATTGTAATTCACAGGTTGCAATATTGTACTTGGTTCAGTCTCTTTTGGATTTTGGAGAGCGACCCTGGGCTGCGTACTGCGGGCCGCAGTTGGCTAGTATGTCCGCGTGCCAAGTACCGCTGTGGCTGACCGGCATGGTATAAACACCGTGAAACCACCAGTGCTTGTCATAATCTTTGATGGCTATCTCAGAGAAGGTCTACTCCCTCGTCCATTCACCCAGGACGCTCACGGCTGCGTTTGCCAGTGCGGTCGGGTCCGATCACACTCCTGTGTCCCCGGGTCATCTCGCCAAGACGCTTTATGACGACGAGCACACCACGAAACACAGTCTTCCTGGCAGCGGTTACCTAGAGGCCTTCAAGGGACTCTTCCAGACAGGAAAAAAGGATGTAGAGCGTATTCAGACGATCGAGCCGACGCAAGAGGACCTCGACCGGGCTGTTCAGTGCGGCAACTTTGGTTCGCGACCCAGCGATCTATTCCTCAAGGTAAGCACGCTATCGTCGTTTGTCGAGGCTGCGCTGTATGGCTTTTAGATATATGTGGACGTCCTGGCCACGCTGGACAGCAACCCTTGGGCCGGCGTCGTGTCCCCGCCCCTTTTGGGTTCGAGGGGCGTCGTAAGCTTGTCCATCATATCCTTGTAGGATTTTCCAATGCAATGTGTGATTCGGGCCAACTGTTTTCAGGATACCAGATATTATGCAACACTATTACGATTGTATCGTCAATGCAAAGGACGAAGTCTTTCTGGCTACAAACTATTGGGAGGCGTCCAAGGCGTCCAAGTACGTCTGCGAAGCGTTGAAGGAACTATCGAGACGGGCGGAGAAACGTGGGAAGAAAGTCGTCGTAAAGATGATCTATGACCGCGCAAATCTGAAGATGCTCACGGAGAGCCATGTCCTTGTTGAAGAGCCGGAATGGCTGAGTGATGAAGTTCAACTACCAAAGAGGAGCGAGATGCCATGGCTCGATTTCGAGCTCATCAATTTTCACCAGTGAGTGACAGATTGATCATGGGTCTCGACTATATGGTCCAACACACTCCAAGACCTTTGCTAGGAACCTTTCATTGTAAATTCATGATCGTCGACCGCAAGGTTGCACTGGTGAACTCGAATAATATTCAGGATCGTGCAAACATGGAGATGATGGTGCACCTCGAAGGCCCCATAGTGGACAGTTTTTACGACATGGCCCTCATTAGTTGGTTTAGGCCGATGCACCCGGCGCTACCTCTGTTGAACCGACCATCCGAAAAACCAGAAGGTGGTTACAAGTTTGGAATGGACAATGAATATGCATCAGTACATCTCCTTGATGGGAAGCAGGGCGCGGAGCTGTACCACAAGCTGAGGAATGAAGAGCCTCCCCCTGACGCACTGTCAGATGGCAAGATCTTCATTTCCGGGAAGTATCAGACAATCACCGAACATCTTAGTTGGTCCCTGTTTACACTCGCACGAGTTCGAGCGTTGATGCATATGCTTGATTCTAGACGCAGACAATCAACCTGATACGCACGGGACTATTGAATACGAACCGCCTGCGTCAGCTGATGATGAATACCTGCCTCACATCTTGCACGCACCACACGAGGAATTTCCCATTGCAATCTTGAACCGTGCGCCGTACGGAAAACTGGGCAACCCGGATAGCGCAATACTCAATGCCCAAGACGCTGCTTGGCTTGCAGGATTGAAGTACGCAAAGAAGAATGTGTTCATACAGTCACCAACCTTGAACGCGGCCCCCGCGGTGGAGGGTGTCTTGAATGCCGTGCGTCGTGGGATCGAATGCACGCTATACATCGATGTCGGATACAATGATGGAGGAGAGGTATTGCCTGGACAAGGAGGGACCAACGAAGAAGTTTCGAAACGGATGTACGCACAGCTGAACGATGAGGAGAAGGAGAATCTTAGATTCTATTGGTATACCGGTCAGTTTCACGCAGGCTGTCATCAGGTGATGCTGACATTGGTGCTGGTCCCCATAGGAAAGGACCAAATTAAGCCGATCAATGCGTCCGCACAGAAACGGAATTGTCATGTATGTGTGCCATTGGGACTGAGTCGTGTTGCTGATCTTGAGCAGGTCAAATTGATGATTATTGACGACGCCGTTGGCATCGCTGGAAATGGGAACCAGGGTAAGTTTGGTGATAACAATCAATGTTGACGAGGTGTAACACAGATACCCACTAGATACACAGTCCTGGTTCCACAGCCAGGAAGTGAACGTGATGATTGATAATCCGGCAGTCTGTAAAGATTGGCGGGATACCATCAGGAGGGTGCAGAACACGCACCTGCATGAGTTGCAGAAAGACGGGATATACCTGGACCACGACGGGAATCCATTAACAGATTCAACGGGTGTTGGGAGTGGGCTGAAAGGCATTATTAAAGGTGTGCAAGGTTCTATTGCTCGCGCCCGTGGCAAGGGTGGGTTTTAGGTAGACCTCCATTAGTCATCAGTGGAGCATAATGGCAGTTGTTGTCCAGCTGAACCACTCGGACTAAGTAGTCTCTCAAGCTAAGCGAACAGTCTTGCATCAAACTTTACCGAGAAGCGGATCACAGCATATGGTCCATACGGTAATGCGGCGCGGAGTAGGAAGCCAAGTATAGCTCGGTCGAACCATATGGTCAGAGAACACGATCAATCACACGTTCACTGCTTGTCTCTGGGGATAGGTCCTCTGCGGCTCGCTGGAATACTACCATGCGCACTGCGGGTCTTCCTCCTCCATCGCTTGTGTCGCCGACGTATACCACCCTACCACGAACACATGAGTACCGACTGGCATTCAACCATCGACACCGGAGCAGACCATCCCGTTCGTTTGTCAAACAGACAAAAAACGGAAACGTGAGTCTGCGATTGGCTGACCAGGACGATCTGGCAGCGCTCCCCGTTTACGGTCGCGCCGCCTCCGTCCAAGGCACCGTAGACATCAGCAAGACCGAAGGTATAACGAGTGTCGAGGTGCAGGCAAGTCGATCTCTCCCTGGTACAGAGTAGTCTTGACGCCCATGCCTCAGGTGGAAGGTACCCTCGAGCTAGAAGAGGTAGCCGAAGCTGGAACGTCCTCCCACACCTTGTTCTCGAACAAGAACATGCTCTGGGTCAGGGATCGGCTTCAAGAAGCACCGTGCCCCAACTCGCTACGGTTCAGCTTCCCGCTCCCCACGACCTATCTTGACGGCGACAGGACGTATGTATGTGTCTGAGCAGATCTAAGAGTTACACAGCCCTTTACATGCCGCGCTAGTCTTTGCCGCCGAGCTTTGAAGCTCGCCTTTCTGGGCTCCCAGGGTTCAGGGCAAACGTCACCTACGGCGTTAGTGTAGTCGCGGTTAAGCCTAATGATGTTTCCAATATAGTCAAATCAACCTTGTTTCGCAAAGACGATTGGTATGTCGGTAGGGTGCCCACATTCAAATGACTCATCATTCTGTACAGGACTATCTCGACGCCATTCTTGTATCTCCCTCGTACTCGCCCATCCGTGCGAATACCTGCTTCTCTTGTGGCGACCGTTTTGAACAGTGGCTTTGCGGAGACCCCCCAATGGAAGCTGTTTTCCTCGACAATTACAGCCAATCGACGAGGGACGCGAGACATAGTGGCCAAGGTGTGTTTGTCTGCACCTTTTTTTTCACTGTCGTAACGCTGTCGTCTTGTCAGTTGTACATCCCCTCGGCGCGGATATTCTGCGTTCGTCAGCCCATTCCGTTTCATCTATCGTTACATTCCGATGGCAGTTCTTTACTTGAGTTTTTGCCGCTCGCTCCCATGGCTGGTCTGAATTCAAAGAGACGGGCCACACGACTTCAGCTCATGCGACAGACATCGGTGGATGTTCGGTAAGCCTGGCCAGATGAAGTCGAAGGATACTGATCACGGCCTTAGCAATGCGCTTGTCTTGGGTACCAAATCAGATATTTGGCGAGTAGATTGTATTGGTGAGGGAGCATTCAGAGATGCTGTATGTGTTGAAACCAGCCGCTCTCTGGTACACTGTGCTAATACGACATCAAGGGAGCTGGGAGTGGCTGGGTAGCATTCTCTGGCCACATTTTCATCAGTGACGAGGTCACGGTTGGGGGGTTCAGAGCGAGTGGGTTCTCTGTCCGGGTATGCTCTTCCACGGTGTATTGCATTCTCGTCTATTGAGACTAGACCACAGGACTACTTGGTACTTGGTATGATACCTCCTGACCTTTCTAAATCATCCTTCAAAGAGCTGAGAATGGTTGTGCCCGTTCGACTGGCTACTGATCGCTGGAACGAGGATGGTGCGGGTTTGGGAACGTATCATTATGGACCGCCGTCGATATCCTCGTCTGAGGATTTGACTGCGCTTCCGTCATAGAAAACGTTGAACCCACGATTGTATTTTTGCCTATTCCCTGTATACTAGCTAGCTCCATAGCTCCACATCTCCACATCTCCACATTTTTCAGTTGTGACGTCAGATCACGTGGGCTCTTGCAATGGTCTTAAGAGCATCAGTTCGTCCTGGCAATCCAAGTCAATGTCTGTGCAAAACACCACCGACATCGTACCGCCCGCCGAAGTAGCAGAAGAGCAGCGCATCGCTGTAGAATCCCCGACCACAGTCGACTCCCCTCCCCAACAAGGTGTGTCACGCGCCAACGGGCTCCAGAGTTGCTGAGTTCCCAGAAGTACCAGTGTCCCCGTCTGCAAGCGGAAGCCCAGTGCGTGCGGACCAGATCAAGAAGCCGTCCGAGGTGAATAGGGATGACCCCAACATCAACGTTGTGGATCTTCCGCCACCTGGCAGTCCGAAGTTCAAGGAGCGAGTGTACGGTCAGTGTTGATCGCCACGTCCGCCTGCGTTCTTTCTGACAGCTTTTGCAGGTTATGCTAGGGTAAGACTCCTTTTATTTCGATGCAATTCGAGTGCTGATGTGCTTGTGCTATAAAGTTGATTCGTGGTACGGTATGTTGCCCGATTGCAGTGTGTTGTCGAGGCTGGATCTGACGGTTGACATTAGGTACTTGGAAAGTCCGATGTCAAGGAACAGGGTACACAGGTGCTTCGTGGTGAACAAAGTATTCCCTTGCGCCGAGGCTCTCAGTCTAGCAAGTAGAACTGAGCGCTGAGCGCTGAGCAGCCAAACACTTTGTATCATAGTCTGTAGTATGACTTGTAATTAAATGAGCGCTTGTTCGGGATCTAAGATCTGCCCGAGCGGCTAAAGGCTAAACTTAAAATTTTCTGGGTTTGGCAAAGTATCTAATTCTCTGACGAGTGAAGAGATTTGGATTCCCCAAGAGCTCGTGTCAAAACGGAACGCCCTTCAAGACGTGACCTTGCGCGTGACACGACCGCTCTCCTTGTGACATCCATCAGACTCGACAATGCTGTCCGTGGCAAACCCTGTTGACCCTTCGTTCAAATGCATACAAACGTTATACGCCAAGGATATCATACAACTGATACAGCGTATACCCGCAAGGGTCATCAACCCCGTCGTCCCCAGCTGCGAATACGCGCTCGCGGTGAGTCCTCTGCTGTCACACAAGGTTTTTCTAGACGTCGGGCCAGGAGACCAACATTGTACATATAAGCGAGGATGGGGTGAAAAAGGCTGCCGAATATGTATGTTTTCAGTTCTTTTGTACTGGTCGTGTGCTGAGGCACACCAGATTTCGCACAGGATGTTGATCGAGTCATACACGCCACGGACATGGCGGACGCATCCCCTGCACATTTGTCCGCCGGAGCCGTACTCGGCGGGTGATCCGCTCACGAAAGCGAGTCTGGACTGGATATTTCTCATTTCGTCGCTCAACTTTAGTTTTTGGTCGGAGCGGGACGGCAGCGCGGAGCGGTACGGGGTGGAGTGGCGGGCTGGATGGGACACGGCAACGAGGGCGGTGCACACGGGTTACTGGAGTCTGGTCGCTGCGCTGAACCGGGGTGAGTGTTTTGGATGAGTGTTATCTGGCACGTGACAGCTGTTCAGCGCTTGAAGAACACATTCCGATCACGAATCCCGCGTTCTATTCGTCCGAGGTGCTCTGTCCCGATGCGCTGATCGCACACGTCTTCCGTGCAGCGGCGGTGTCGAAAGAGGAAATACCGTTGTTGAAAGAGAGGATTGCTGTCATGCGGCAAGTCGGCAGGATACTCTGTAGCGTACGTCATCGTCGTCGCCGTCGATCACCATCTCACGAACATCGCAGCGCTTTGGCGGATCGTACGCAGGCTTTTTGCGTGCCAGTCGCGGTACCGCTCTAGACTTGGTCCAGACCGTCGTCGACACATTCCCCTGCTTCAGAGACGAGTACAATCTCGGCGGACATCGGAGTACGTCCATCCAAATTTGGCATCTTCATATCCTCATCACTCCCAGTCTTTTTTTGGAAGCGTGCACAGATTCTCGTCGCCGAGACGTGGGCCGCGTTCTTCCCCGCAGACCCATCGGTCCCGCATCCTCTCTTCCCATCTATATCCGCACTCACCATGTTCGCTGACTACCGCGTGCCCCAGATCCTACACCACCTCGGCATACTCGTGTACCCGCCCTCGCTGCAGGAAAAGCTCAGGAGCGGACAAGACATTTCCCCAGGCTCACTCGAGGAGATCAGCCTCAGAGCGGCGAGCATCATCGGCGTCGAGCGAATCAGGGACGAGATCGTGAAGCTGAGGGGCAGCGGAGAGGTCAGCAGCGTGTTGATCGACTTTTATCTTTGGGACTTGGCAAAAAGAATCCAGGACGGAAAAGACCGCATAGAGGGACTCGAGTGCACAAAAATTCTCCCCGCTCATAGGTCGAGAAGTATATGGTACTAGACACATTATATACGATTAGCCTAATTAGCTTGCGGCTAGAATAGACGAACCAGATCATTCCTCCCCCTTCCGTTTCCTCACATCCAAGTTGGTGAAATTCCTCCTTTCCGGGGCCACCCACTCCATCCTGACCGCCTCAAAAATGTCCTCTTCTCTCTCACTCGCGATTAATTCCCAAGATCCTTCAATACTCTCAACACCGGTACTCTGCCATTGCCACAACCCATATTCATTCAGCCGAAGACCAAGTCGCGAAGCAGCTTTTCGGATCGCAAGATTGAATCCATGATCCCCCGTCAGCGTTATCAAACCCGCACCCGCACACTGCCGTGGAACAAAACTGGCAC
Organism: Xerocomus brunneocitrinus; assembly: GCA_038093375.1. Lineage (NCBI taxonomy): Eukaryota > Fungi > Basidiomycota > Agaricomycetes > Boletales > Boletaceae > Xerocomus > Xerocomus brunneocitrinus. The sequence goes on along the minus strand of JBBPSB010000036.1, from coordinate 37,842 downwards.
CGATAAGTCCCGACCCAGCGCATTCATTTGTCACTCACTAGATCCCGGCGCCGAAAAACTGGCCTTGACACTGTTGCACTGCGCGAATTCGCTCTGCCCTCTCGCCCTCGGGAATTCGGATGATCCCATTCCACTTTTGCGCACCTGCAGTGAGGGTGGTGGCAAGTAGTCCACGGCATTCGAGTGGCGAGATAATCTCGGTCGAAAACGTAGCAGTGTCCGGTAGGCCCTTGGACTTGACCCTGGTCTCAAGGTGACTCGCAAAAGGAGAGGGAATGCATTGGTATTTGCCCCTTTGTTTGATGGTGGTATCAATGCTGGAAGAACCATCAGGTGGAAAAATGCCACTGGTCTGATGGTGAAGGACGACGAGGGTAATGTCTTGTGCGCTGGCTGCACCACGGCGGCTAAGAGAAATCAAAATGGGTCCCGAGCCAACGTATACGGGACTCACAAGTCGCCAGCCAGTATAACTGTAAACTTGGATGAAATGTTCTGTGTTACAAAGTCCTGGTTGAAAGCATAAATTAGGGATCCAAAGGGTCAACATGCCACACGCACACGGACGGCTAAAGCTTGTTCACGAGTGACACGACGGTCAAGGCCAATCATGTATCGTGTATTAACCTGCTGGGGACGGCTTAGCATCTCGAAGAATTTGGGCTCTTTGAGATCCTCAAGAGATCCACAGCCCGCGTCATAGAGCGCATTAGCCTTTGCTGACCTGTGGTCATTCAAGTAAGATAGGCATGCAGCAAACAGTAGGCAGCCATACCCTACGCCATTAATACTTGACAATGAGGATACCACCTGTTCTCTCCGTAGTTCTTCAAGGGTCTTTTGAGATTTAGTTCCCTGCAGAGAACGGTTCGTGTTTCTAGCTTCCCCGGGTTTGGATGACGTGGGTGGTTCCTATAGCCGTGGAGATATGAACTTGCGTCATGACACTAGAGTCGAATCACCCACGGACATAGGGCATTCCACAGAGATACGCGTCTATACGTTTCGCAATGCGTGCACCTATCCCTTGGAGCTGGAGGGGGTTCATGAGACCAGAATGAGGCATTACGGATAGAATGGACTTGCATTGCTGACTTGGTCGACGGACCGAACTTGCTCGGATAGCTGACCAACAGCGTTGATTGCTTTCGAGTAAGCCCGCACCTTGTAAGAATTCGACGAGGCAGAGGCCTTTTCCTCTTCCATGTCTAGACGTGCATTAGCTTTTTGCCAAATTAGACGTCGAGACTTACAGCGTGTCAATATTTGAATCAGCTCCTCATTTGGTCCTGGGGAAGTTGAGTGGTGTCTCAAGCACGCTCGTGCAAGAGGAATAAAAGAAGTTGGTCGCTTCTTGAGGAGCGTCGACAGCATCATGAAAGTCGAGGACGGAGTTGAGTGGCGTTCGTCCCGCTCATGGGCGGGGGATTATGTAACACGCGTCTTTTCACTAGTCGCCGTCCCGACCGTCCTCAACGATGACTGACACACCGCCGCAAGCGTCGACGTCATATCCAACGACGAACATGACCAGTCTTACAGACGCCCAGCTCAGGCAGACAATCACCCAGCTGTCCAACGCTGCGACAAGCCAGTTCCAGCCATTCGCCGCAGCTGGCGCACAGGCCCCATCCAAAGGTCAGCTTCCTTTTGTCCGTCCGGTTAGGCCTAACATACTCGCAGCTTACCTGAAAAACATCCACACGTGGTCGTCGACGACGACGACGCCCAAGACTGGGACGCGTTCGCGCACCCGCGCTGCGAAAGCCACGCCCGCGACGCCAGTTCCCACCTACATCCCCCCCGTGTACCAGGCACCGCTCCCACCAGCAGTTTCTACTGTACCCGCCGCGCCGCCACCCCCGCCTAATCCACCGCCGCACCCCCTCCCCGTGACGACACAAGCACTGCACTCCACCTACCCCTCCCGTCTGCGCACGGGTGCGTCGCTCCTCATGCAGCCTATTTTAAATGTCACCTCTACCGCGGCACGCACGTCCACTCGCCGCGGTGGCATGGTCAACTACGCGGAACCAGGATCAGGCGACGAATTCCCGGACGCGGGTGCCATCGACTCGGACGACTCGGATTTTGTCGCGAGCGGCGGTACGCGGACGGCTCTGCGACAGTCGCGATCGCGCATGGGCAGCGGCATGTCCGTCTTTCATTCCGGGAGCGGGTTATCGACGCCTCAGGTTCAACCATTGCAACTCGCACATGCAAGACCGCCTGAAAAGGCTGAGCTGGAGCAGAGCTATTTGGGTATGATGCCTCCGACTCGATTTATCAAAGCCAAGCCTGTTGGCGCCACTGCACATGAATATCCGTGCGTCTTTCTCTGATGGAAATTGATTATTGATGTTGATACATGGACAGATCCACAGAGGCGGTTGAAAAGCATTCTTTGAAACGGACATCCCTAGTCCCTATCCGTGTCGAGTTCGAGACGGATACACAGCGAATACGAGACTGTTTCGTTTGGAACCTCTACGAAACGTTGATCAAACCGGAAACGTTTGCCAACATATTCTGCATGGACCTTGATCTACCGATCGTCCCGTGGGCCGAGACTGTTGCAAATCAAATTCGGGCGCAGCTGGAAGAGCACGAGGGAATTGCATCGTTGGATTTGGGTGTGGATGATTATATTCACAGGCACACGGACGAACATGTAGAAGAGATTCCCGAGTGCAGAGTGATACTGAGCGTGAGTCCTCATTCCATTTCCCAACTTCCCACTGCGATTGACCCTGATTGAACGTGGACGGAAAGCTGACTGTTGGTGCACACTAGATTGACGTACAGATAGCGACGTTCCACCTGCTAGACCACATTGAGTGGGATCTGCTCTCACCGCTAACACCGGAGGCGTTTTCTCAACAGCTGTGTGCTGAACTTGGGCTATGCGGAGAAGCGGTTCCACTGATTGCACATGCGGTGCATGAGGAGCTGATAAAGCATAAAAAGGATGCCATTGAGTGGGGTGTGATTGCTGGTGAACGCGAACCGGTATCTATCGCGGCGGAAGGGGCTACAGGAGGGACAGGTACAGGGACTAGTGTGGGTATGGTTATGAAGGACAAGACGGGACTTGGACTTGGAGGGTGGGGACGGACACCAAAAGATGGGAGGGGGCCCAAAACGCTCAAGAGTGTGTGGAGGGAATGGGCGGAGGCGGAGGAATTCCGAACACGATTTGAGGTACTGACGGCAGAGGAAGTGGAGAGGAGGGAGATTGAAAAGGAAAGGGCTAGCAGGTGAGTTGTGGATGTATGTTAGTTGTCGGTTGACTGAACTTGGACTGCAGACGATTGCGTAGGGAGACGTCAAAATTCCAGACGACACGGACAAGGCGACGGTAGGAAGTATTCATTTCCGGTCTTCCATTGGAGTTGGAGATAAGAGGAAGAGACTCGGGCGCGACACGTGGTGGGGTTAGTTCGGCTTCCATTCGTTGTAAGAGAAATGCCCCACTTTCATGGGGGAATGTCGTCACTCCGCGGATCTGACAAAGTGTGATTTCCGGGGCAGTTCCGATATTCGGCGTGAACCGTGGTGAGCAGAGATGAGCGCGCAAAGCAACGCGGGGATGTTGGGGCAGATTGGACGGCGTACGAGTATCTGAAACGAGTCCTATCAACCGTATCAGATGGCTCACTCCCGCGCTGATCGCCAGTCTAGACTGTAAAATTATTCGGCAATTCCCATTTCGGACCGATACGGGCAGAATGGAGAGAAAAGACAGCGCTGCAACTTGCGACGCCGCCGTCTCATCGCCCCCCCACGCACAGCATCTACCCTTTACGACATTGCTCAACTTTTCATGTCCTTATAACTTTACAGTCCGTATTTCCTCATCAGGGTCTCCCCTCATGTGTACTTATATCTCCACCCAGTACATTCCACTCACCATGGACCCATCCCACGACAAGGCAACTCCCCGTCCCTACAAGTGTCCCTACCCTCTCTGCGGTCGCGCCTTCAGCAGACTAGAACACCAGGCAAGCTCTTTTTCGTTCCCTCTGCTGCGCGCTGATCTCGATCTCTACAGACCCGTCACATTCGCACCCACACCGGCGAAAAGCCTTTTGTCTGCACCTATCCCTCCTGCGAAAAGCGCTTTTCTCGCTCAGACGAACTCACAAGACACTCTCGCATTCACAACAACGACCACCCCGCTGGACTACCCACCAAGGGCAGGCCAAAGTCAAAGTCAGAAAACGCCATCCCCGACGACCCCGTCACTCTCCATCCATTTACCCGCTCCGATGCACGCATCCAAGAACCCTCTGCCATCAGAGTCAAGAAGAAGGCCAGAAGCCGCGCGAACAGCGACGATGAGGTACTCCCCATACTCGGCTCCCCGCAACTTACATAACTCATGTATCCATACAGGGCGAGTCCTATGCCCGACCCACCTCCCTCGCCTCATATGAGACGTCCCACCATCCTCGGCGATCACATACCCAGCCAACGACCGCATTCTCCACACTCTCGAGCGTAGCCATGGATGAACTTTACACCCTCGAGCGCGAAGAAGCCCACAGACGCGCAGAGTACGAAGCCCGCCATGCAGAAGCTCTCCGCCGCGCCGAATACGAAGCACGTAGCGCAGAGGCAATCTACTTCCGCGCCCGTTCAACTAAGAGCGCCACAACCAGCCCCGTCTCAACCGCCTTGTCTCTCAAAGCTGATCCTAGCTACTGCGCAGAGGATGGCCCCTCCAGGCTCAACCTCGCCAAGAGGAGAATGAGCGGTCCCGGCTGGCAGATGACCCCGATTATCCAAGACATCCGCCCAATGTCGCACGCAACCCTTGGCCCCTCCATCCCCCTTCATCCATTGCACTCATCCCACCCCCCACCGTACCGCCATCTCGCTACCCACGAAGATTCCCCGTCGCCCCTGAGCTCAGATTCGGACTCTATTCCTTCCCATCATGTCGCACAGCACCCGTCGCATGCCCGTCTGCCTCCATCATATCCAGCTCATGGCGCTTCTGCCGAAGTTTCGCCACAGGGAATGTCGGTTACCAGACCCGAGTTCACGTTTACCCCTTCCGCTAGCCCGTTCCTCGGACCACTTCGCACCCTAAATCTTCATTCCACAAATCCATCGCGGGCACCGTCGCCTATATTGCTGCCACCTGCTTTCGGACGCGCACAAAACGATGCACCCACGAGCCCGATCGAGGCCCACTGTTTCCGTCAACCCCCCAGTATTGTCGCAAGTCCGCCTAGTTCACAGGCTGTACTCGGCCCTGCGTCACGCAAGAGGAGTTCGGGCGAGGTCTCCCAGATGGCAACATTGCCCCATGCGCATACATACCCAGGCCACTTGTCGCGTGCCGCGCAAGCAGACCGGAGTCTTTACTCGCTTCCGACACCGCAGCTCTCAAGTGGGCCCAGTAGCAGTAGTGGGAGCAGCCCCGGAAGTGTCACGTATCCCCTACAAGGTCCATACCCGGTGCGCCCGACATTCGAGACTGCGCCGATGACGCAGAGCCCATCGAGTTCTCGCCCCGCTTCCCCTCCTCCTGGCAACGGAGTGGTGACGTCTAATGGTCACCATCTTGCGCATTCGGTCCGCCTCGCGTTCGGCATGACACCCATCAATCCATCAGGACCCCCTCGCAACACGTCCTGGCCATCCACCAAAATGGCGAAACTAAACGGCGGTTCCCCGGGTGCACTTTTGAGCTCAAATACCTTTTCGTCCGCTTCGGTTCCTGTTTCTCGTTCGGGCTCTCCACCCATCACGCTGCCTCCGTTAAAGCTCAACCCGACTTGTCGCAAGGACCCCGTGGGTCTCGACAAGGAGATGTCTGACGACGAGGGCACGCGAGAGAAGAACGCACGCAAGGTCGAGCTGCCAGGTTTCCGGGAATTCGAAGCTGCCACACGCACCACTCGTTGACCGCAAGCGATCGTCCTGCCGTCTCACCTCATGTCTTATTCATGTCGTTCTGCCAAACGTCATATCCTATTGTTATCCTGCTGTTTCCCTACTCGCATTCTGTCTATTCTGCATGCAACGACTACTTTTTCTCCACATAGAATTCACTTTTAGAGCCCATAGATGCGTCACGTATATAGGGATCAGGCATCTTGAGGACGTATTTTATGTAGTCCTAATATTCCATGTATCTACTCGTCAGCCTCCATTCGCTTCGAGGCGTGTATGAATGCAGGATTGTATCTGGGTGTCTTCAGGGTCGATGAGCAACGTGCCTCATACAACAACTCCGACTGGAGCAGCCACCATCATTCGAGCATGCACCCCCGCACCTCGCGTTCAATCCGCATGGACACCTCGAATGACATCGATCGAATGAGAAAGGATATGTTGCTGAGAACCTGTGCTGACGGATTTCCGTTCTCCAAGTATGCACCCCAATCCATGTCCCCTGTCTGTTGGTGTCCAATGGATCGGATCTGGCAGGAAGCTCACGGCCCACAAGTCTTGCGTCAATACCCTCTCCTTTTCGCGCAACGGCGGGAGATGGTTGGCGAGTGCTGGAGACGGTAAATCCGTCCCATGCTTATCGCCACAAGCTGACCCCCTCTTGCCAAGATTTTCGTGTACAGCTTTGGGATTTCCATCAAGATGATGTGCGATCTCCGTCCCAAACGTACGCAGGCCCAGTCGTCGGTATTCCTCTCCTCGGAGATACTGTGCTCGTGATAACGACCTCCAGGGCAATGTGCTATCGCTCGACTTCTCTGCGAGCAATCAGTATCTTATAAGGTCCGCAACCGTTTCATCCTCGCTCCCATAGTCTAGTTTTCAACATTATTAGCGGCGGCGCAGATAATCTCATACTGAGGTTTGACATTTCGAGGCTATCCGGTCAAGGCACACGTCCCGCTCAGGCTGTTTATCGACGTCATGATGTGAGTGGAGCCCTATCAAGAGCACGCTTCTATCAGCTACAGCAGCCACACGTTTAGGATAGCGTGCGCAGCGTGAGTGCACATCCCCATCAAGATCAAGTCTTTTTCAGCGCGAGGTAAGTTGATGAATTTGCATTTCCCTGCATATTTGATCGTTTACGTGCTTCTAGTGAAGACGGCAAGATCGTCCTCCACGATGCACGTGTTGATAACACTGCACAGGCAACACTCCAATATGCAACAGAGTTTACGGGCGTGCAGGCACATCCCATAATGGAACACATCTTTGCAACGAGTGACTCCCACGGGCAAGTCTGTCTTCGTGACACCCGAATGGCGTTCGGCCCGTTATCTGCTAGGTCTAATCAAGGCATTGTCCAAAATGTGAGCCTCTCAAGGCCGTTTATGACCGCGGCGCATCGGTTCAATTATTTCAAAGTACAATACAAAGTTGTCAAAACGGTCTCTGAGCTATCTGAGCAATCCCGAAAGTAGTAGTATTGTTTTTGATCGTGATGGTCAGCACACGTGTCCACTGATCCATCCGTGGAGTTGACCTTTTCCCTCAGGCAGCAAGTTGGCCGTGACGATGCTGGTGAGTCCTCGTCTCAACAAGCGACTCTATCGTGAGCTCCGGGGATAGCATTGGTTTCCAACCATTTACGCCCTTTCGGATCCCCACCCTGTCGCCGTTCTGACAGGGAAGAACAATCCCGACGGGTCTCCTGTCAATTTCGGAGAAAGAACGTATTCGAATTCATGTACCATGAAGGTGAGTTTCGGGGCCAATATCTTTTTGTCCTCCCAACGTAAATAGTCAGGGGCATTCGGTGGACCTGGCATGAACCAAGACATTCTGTATGGGGCAGGGTCTGATGACTTTAGGGGCTATGTCTGGAAAATACCAGATCCGAGCACGCTTCTGGGGCTCAGACAGGCAATTAGTGCGGACGAATGGATGTCAGATGAATGGAACGGTGTCTGTGGTGCGTTCATCAAAGCTTCATATGTAATATCACTGTATTCGTCATCCCAGCTTACTCCGAAAGTCAATGGTCAACACGATACATTCCCCTCCAAATCGATACACCCTTTTCCCGGTTAAACGGTTCGTTCGATGATCGGAAGCGTCTGGTGCATGTCTGATTCATGTGTTCTCAGGGCATAGGTCGATCGTGAACGCTGTTGCAATGCACCCATCACTTGTCCACATTGTCACGTCTGGAATTGAACGCCATGTATTTTTGCACAGCCCAACGCCGGCTTCGCCAGTCGCGCCTCAGCTTTCAGAATCGCCGACAGAGACGAGGAGGTTGGGGGAGCAGGGCCAGAATGACTCGGCCCGCTTCCTGAGGGCGTTGCTGGGCCCACATCCAACGCTACACGAGGAAATGGATGAAGAAGGCGACGAGGAGGAAGCCATATCCCTGTTCGATCAGTACGTCGTCTTGAGCGATCATCAGGAGCCGTCTCACATGAACGTCCGCAGCATATTGAGGGAAGAGGGTGGAGGGAACGTGTTTGAGCTACGGCATTGGAGGGGCAATGAGGACTCGGATTCTGAGGATGAGCTCGCGGTGAATATGATGGACTCACCGACTGGGTGATTCATTGCGTAGGAGCTTGTAGACGACTATTAGCGCGCATGCTGTGGATACACGTGTTCTGCTATCTTGATAGGGCGGGACCTGCCCACAGCCCATCTCTCCAGAAACCATGTCGGCCCTCTTCACAAGACAGACCAAGGTTAAGATCAGGGAAGAGAACGTCGCCGTTCTAGGCAACCCAGAGGTAGAGACGATTCATGATCGGTGAAGTGATCACTGCGATCTAACCCCCTGCCAGTTGGAGGCCAAGCTCCAAGCCGAGGGAGACGCTCAAGACGACTCCTGGGAGAAAGCCAGCAAGAACACAGGCGTGAAGATATGGCGTACCGAACAGTTTAGACTGGTCGACTGGCCCGATCGGGGTCCACATGTCTTTAGAGCGTTTGAACGATACGGGTATTTCTACGATGAAGACGCGTACATTGTGTTGCATGTAACGCCCTTCTCTCCTCTTCCTTGGGGTCGATTGACAGACTCTTTTGCCAGACGTACAACAAGGAAGAGTCTGACAAAGCCCTCTCCTACGATCTCTACTACTGGATCGGCCAAAAGGCGACGCTCTACGACGTTGCAGCCGCTGCACACCGCAGCGTCGAGATCGACGAATGTGCGTCCCACCCGTCCTCACGCAGATCGCGCGCTGACGCCTCCAAGTCCTCGGAAAGCAAGCGGTCCACTACCGCGAATCCCAAGGCCACGAATCCGAGCGCTTCCTCCGCCTCTTCCCCAATTTCATGGTCTACCGCGGGGGTCGAACTACGCAGTGGCACCACCCCTCCTCGCGACTCGGCCCGGGCGTCAAAAAGATCTACCGGATGTGGACGACGCGCAAGCAAGTGCACACCGAGTTTTACCACGACGATCCGCTCCGCAAGCAGATCATCTCGTACGAGGTCCCGATCGACGACCTCGAGATCGAGCAGGGGGGCGTGTACGTGTACGACTCGGTCGACAAGCTCGCGCTGTTCTCCACCCGCGCGAGTCACGCCTGGGATCGGTTCTGGGTTGGAGAGATGGCGATGCATATCGGGTACTCGCGGCTCGGGTTTTACAACAACCTCGCGCAGTTTGGTGAGTGGCTTGCTTTGCTTTTTGGGGGGGCATGTGGGGCTGAGGCGTGAGTAGATGAGGGGACGCCGGGGGACAAGGTGTTTATGGGGTTGATCGGCGTTGACAAGGTGACGCCGTTGCATTCGCGGGTGTATGCGCAGACGGAGAGTCCTCCTGTCAAGCTATACAGGCTCGATCAGACCGTGCCTCAGTTGACGTATTTGGCGGTCGAATCGCCGGCTGCGCTCGATGGGCTTGATTCGAGCGCCATTTATCTTGTCGATGACTATGGGAACGCACACTACCCTGTGGTGTACGTGTGGGTTGGCAAGGACGTAGACAATGCCAAAGCACGCATCGCACTGGTGAATGGGGAAGTATACCTCAAGGAGAAGCGGGACAAGGAAGGGCCAGAAATCGCGTTGTCGGTAGCCATTATCAGGATTAGGCAAGGCCTTGAAACCCCCGAGTTCCTGAGAACTTTGGGCATCAAGTCAGAATCAGAATAGGGTGTGGATTGGTTGCAGTTTTACTTTGATGTAACAACGTATGTACAGTGGAAGGAGTGAACACCTGTTTCTACTCGATGGTCAAGGGAAACCCGAGTGTGACTGACTAGACAACAGTGTTATGAATCTAAATCAGCGTACATTCAGTACAGCAACAGTAACAATGAGCGTCCTGGAACTTCAGTCCGAGAAAGATGGATAGATGGAGCAACTAAACAAGGTAAAGAGAGTGGTCTCAGTAGCGCGGGTCCCATGCCGTCCTGTACTCGGGCGCATACGCGGGGGTATAGGTAGGTGGGCCGCGAGGTGCCATATGTATATCATATGCTGCCTGAGGTGATGGTTCGTTGATCCGCTGGTAACTTGGGGGGTTTGCTGCCCAAAGATTGGGAGGAGGCACAGCGTTCCTGACGCGACGGCGGCGAAGGCAGCAAACCAAGCCAGCGACGAGAAAAATGAGAGCAATCCCGATACCGGCAATTATGCCAATTAGCCGTGGTGTTGTGGAAGAATTGGAACTGGAACCAGAAATCCCTGAACCAAAGATCTGTCCAATGTCCTGTGGTGAAGCATATCCAGAACCATTACGGACACTGGCAAAATCTTGCGCCGCTTGAGTCGCATTTGTGATAGGAAGGAGCTGGATGTAAGCAGTGCTCGTCGAGGGTGTGGCCGCATCCAGCAAGTTACCAAAATTGATCACCATGTAAGCATTGCGCACTGAAAAGACCTATAAGATCCGTGACTTGAAAAAAAAAAAGCTAACACTCACAAAATGCCATGCCTAGAATCATGTCATAGATAATGTCACCACCCTGTTTAATGTCGAAAGAGTATGGTTGGAACTGATGGGGAATTAGCCAAGATTTGACAAGGACAAAAGGACCACACTCACCGCGCCAACACAGTATGGTTTCCCGTCTGCCTCCAAGTTAAATCCATCAAAGTTCAAGTCGAGAGGATGAATAGGAAACTCTACGCCTCCGAAAAGGAAAGTAGCATTAACCTGTTGATTGCAGGAGAGAACCCAGATCTCCCCGAGATTAGACACGTTGGCAAGGACAGCACCAGGAATGTTGCCGTATATTGCCTGGGCGACAGAACTGCAGTACACGATCAGAGCTTGTCAAGATGTATTGCCAGAGGAACCCACGAAGAAACTTGAGGGAGTGTGAACCCCGTGTCGAAAACGACTGTTGCATTTTCTGTTTGCGCGCCTGTAACTTGTGTCTTGATCCGAATTGGGTTGCCGTCTGGACCGATAATGCCATTAACGTCAAGAAAGGTCTGCCAATGCTGGTAATCATCGAGAGAATTGGGTACATTATGGTGAGGTTGATTGAGAATGTCTTGGTATTGTGTGAGAACCTCTCCGACACCGAGATCACCCGGATAGGGTTCCTCTGGATCATCTGAACGCTGGAGAAGAATTGCAATGTAAGACGAAATGGAAGAGTTGGAGGTAAATATGCGATCCAGAGGTGGGTTGGCAGCACTCGAGTTTCCCAATTGCCGAATAGTGGAACCAGCACTAGGTCCAAGCCCAATTAAACCGTCGGCACCGGCGGCAGCATCTGCATTTGGTGCTTCGACTACGGGATGATGAGCTTACATGATTTAAAGGAGGATGGATTAGACATACTAAAGAACTGCGAGTCGATAGAAAATCCGGCAAAGTCGAAGGTAGCGGACATGACAGTGCCTGGTACACGAGGTGAATGAAATGCAACGGAGTATACAATAAACGTTGTTGTTACCTGAAGCAGAGCCAGATGCATAGGATACATCTGCTTGGAAGCTTTCGACGTTGGCGCTGGGGACAGAACTAGAGACCCAGAGGTCGGAACTGATGGACCGGGGATGGTGAGTGGCACTCGCGCATAACAGGGATGAAGCATACCTCCCAGTGTCGATCATGATGGAGAACGGAGCGCCATTCAAGGAGACATTGGTCAAGTAGACCAAGTTCTGGGAGTCGTTCAACTGGGACATGGTCCCCGACAAAGAGGCTCTGCGCTCGAGCCCATCTGTGGATTGGGTGCCGAGTCGACCAGAGAGCTGGGAGTGGAATGCATAACCTGGAACAGCCAATACAAGAGGGAGAAATGAAAAGTACCACATGGGGGAAAAAAAAAGAAATAGACGCCAGCGAGCATTGCCATTGGATTATCATTACTTGCCTCGTGTGGGTTAATTTAGTATTGATTTGATGGAAGTACTTACTTTGTCCTATCTGAGTCCAGTTGATCAAAGACTCGTCGGTTGTCTCGCTTGAATTTCTCACCCAAATGCGTTCTTTACCACTCTTCCACTCCTTCCTTCTCTCCCTCCCTTGTCTCCATGTCTTCGCCATTTCCATCCCATTCACCCGAAGGGCATCCAACTCCAGCGTCATACCCGTCGGTAACACTCAAAATGCCTTTTACTACTCCAACATCACCCTCGGCGGTCGACAAATATCCGTCATGCTCGACACCGGAAGGTTTGTTCTTTGCTCTCTCCCTCGTGCTCCCTTGACTCGCCAGCAGTTCTGACTTATGGGTGACCGGTTCTGTGCCCGGTGCTCAGGACACTGGAAAATCACTCACACTCTCCTACGCTGTCGGTAATGCCGCTGGTATGTCCAATTTCGACTTCTTTCACGCGTCCTCTCATGCGTCCTCTCATGCGTCCTAAAAGGTGACATCTATACTGCTCCATTTGAATGGGACGGTTACACCGTCCAAGACCAGGCATTTCGTTAGTCCAACACCACTTTCACCACTCTATTCGCGTTTATCCCGTCAATACAGTCCTCGTCACCAACACGTCGTCTTTCTCTACTAATATCCACACTGAAGGCTATGATGGTCTTATTGGCCTCGGCCCAAATTCTGGCTCTTCCATCTACAAGAAATTAAGCGGAACGTCGGGAAACAACGCCATCAACCAAATATTCGAGCAGAATTCTTCGTCCGACAATTACATCACTTTGATGCTTGGCCGTAACGGCGACCCGGGCAACCAGATAACTGGCCAATTCACGATATCATCCATCGTCCCAGGATTCGAAAACATAACAAGTCAACCCCAACTTTCCGTAGAGAAGGTGTACAAGGTTACAGCCAAGGACCAGCACTGGCAGATATTAACTGACAAAGATAACGGCATCATCGGACCCGACGGACAGCCGATCCAGTACTCTTCCATCGTGCCCAAGGCACCGAGCGGTCAATTGGTCGCTGTTTTGGATTCCGGATTCACCTTTCCACAGGTTCCTCGCTCTGTCTCGGACGCCATCTACGGACGTGTGCAGGGCGCAGAATGGTCTCCAGCTAACCAGGCGTGGCTTGTGCCATGTGGACAGCTGATTAACCTCACGTTCAACTTTGGCGGTGTATCATATCCAATTCATCCACTCGACGTATCTTCTTCTGATTTCGGCGTGACATTTTCGAACGGAAGCCCCGCCTGTCTTGGGACTGTGAGTCGTTTCAAGGACATCTTGTTCACACCTAATCTTCTGTCAGTTCCAACCTATCAGCTCGGCTTTCAGTTTGCTCGGTGAATACGACATGATTTTCGGCATGGCGTTTAGTATGTATTTCGTCCGTCTCATATTCAATTTCCTGCTGACCGTCGTTTTCCAGTGCGAAATATCTACACGTTGATGAACTTTGGCGACCTGGTCAAGGGTGGCTCAAGTTCAACCAAACCCTATGTCCAACTCCTTTCGCTTACCGACGAGACTGCTGCCGTCAATGATTTCATTAAAGTCCGATTGAACGGCCAAAACCTTGTAAACTCTTCTCAGTACGCGCTCTTACCCGCGTCACAAGGGCAGCACTCGCCCGAGACCGAGGGAGAGAAGAAGGCCCAGTACGAAGAAAAAGTGCTCAGTCGTTGGCCCTACATTCTTTCTGGATGTCTTCTCATCGTTCTGCTCCTTGTTGGTTTCTGCATCTACCGTTGCTGCACGAGGCGCAAACGCGCGGCCAAGAAAAACGCGACAAAACAACAGACGGGTACTTTGCCTGGTGGGGACAATGGGCCGTACGCACAGTTGTCGGATTCGGGGAGCACGGCGTCCCTGGTGATGAAGCCGATGCGGGCGTCCACGCCTGAATTCAAGGACGGATACAATGGAGACGCGTTCGCACGGCGTTAGCCTCTCGGATGTGTGTCTATAACTAGGTGACACACTGGACTTTTAGATACCGCGTACGCAAGCTTGGGTAGCTGGCTACGTGAACTTGCTACAGATGCAGGTAGTCACCAGTGTATTGTCACTGCATCCATGTAGAAACCCTCTTGGACGATTAAATTACATTCTAATTGTACTGTTGGCCCCTGGTGGCATTCACTAAATAACATTACAGTTTACAAGCATATAGTGATGGCTTCCTGTGCATGAATATAGCGAATGTACAAAGCACAACAGTGCCGCAATCCAGACGACCCTTCTCAGAAACAGCGACGCGCCTTGACGATCACGCTGACACCGCGCCCCTCGTGCAGGTCCGACCGTCTCCGACGTCAGACGATTTCGACCATCATGACCGCGGGCCGTCGGGCCCGAGCTGGTGTCTGTGGGTGCAATAATGCTGCGATGAGGTGAGTGTTGACGACAAAAAAAGTCTTTCATACTGCAGAGAAAGGGACTGGTTTGGGGTCGGAATCCAGGCAAAGCGTGGCGGCCTGGTTGATCGAATCTGATCGTGGGTGGATCGATCCTCGGACACACCGACCAGGGATGGAGAAACAACATGGATACCATCCAAGGTCGAAATGCTACATGTGATTCTAGTGTAACCCTGTTCTCAACAGAATAAAGGTGCAAAGCAAATTACCTATAGTAGGAGTGTACAACTGTTACATGGATAAACTCTAAAGCTCCGCTGCGTACTGCAACCCGGTTAGCCTTACGTCAAAACAAGGAACAGGAGCAACGTACGCTGCTGGATTGCGTCGTATCCAGGGGTGGTGGTGAGGTGAGTACCATTGACAACGACCGCGTGCGTCTATGCCCTGATGATGTTGGAGCATTTGGAGTAGAGACGTCGTCAGCCTTCTTCGCTTCCTCCGCGCCCTCGCGAGCGCGTCCATCAGGTTTCTCTTGATGCAGCAATGTCGATGATGCTTTGATAGACTCGGGTCTCTGTGAACTCTGACGATTCCGTTTCGCGTTCTTGTTAGGTTGTCGTGGGGATCCTTTTTGAGCGGGCTCATTCTTGGGCTCGACGAAACCGACTGCTGAGTGCGAGCCTTGTCAGATCGCATCCAAACAAGACGCCACCGCACTCACGGTCCGTTTCGAGTTCCGTCTCGTGCGCGAGCTTGCAATCATCCCCGTACTTGCAGTGACCCGCGGCAAAGGCTGGGCAAATTTGTCCTGAACGTCATTCGGAACGGATTCGGGATCAGGATCGCGTGCAACTCACTTTGCCCTCCCATCATCACACCTCCCCCGAGCACACGCCACGTTACCGGATAAAAATCCCTAGATCGACTTTCTTCGTACTTGTCAAGTGGTTTCGGAGGCAGCTTTGCGTCGATCGGAGGAGATAATTTTGGACAGGAATTTTCCGGTTTTCCCTTGGATGTTGGTTCGTGGATGCTAATCCCAGGTCGAACAGGGTAGGTAAAAACGGATAAAATAGACCCTTACAATGTACATTTTTCGCCGCTGATACATCTGCCGTTTGCTGCGTAGAATTTGCACGGTTTCGCTACAAGGTACATAAATAACCACGTCATCAAAAAAAAGTAAAATGACATACTCTTGTAAGCGAGTGGTTTCTTTCGCAGGTCTTTCTGACATGGCGCCAAAAGCGAAGACGGGAGCGCAGTCGCCGACCCTTGAAACTGCACTGACGTTGCACGACCTCGTCCTGCCACATGTTTGGCCTTGACTCCGGGAAGTGCCGGATAACCGTACACCGCATATCCTGGTGACGAATTGGGCCCGACGCCAGGTGGACTTGAGGCGCCCTGGATGGCCCTCGGTTCTACCCCCTCCAACAACGCTTTATGGTGCACCATGCGGAGTTGGTAGTCCATGCTGGCCACTGTGGACGACGACTCAACGGAGGACGGATCACTTTTATCATCTGGGTAGTCGGGAAGGGTATCTCCTTGACGGGCGAACCCGTACCGCGGATCAAAGGAAGGAGAGAGGGGAAGATATGGTTGCCATAGGAAAACTGGATACGCATGGGAGTCCGGAGGGTGATACACGGTGGTTGGCGCAGGAGGGTGGTAATCTATTGATGAAAAATATCAGGGAGCGTGTTTCGCGCATGTCTTACGCGTGACTTACTGTACATGTGTTCACCCTGATATGCTGTAGGAGATATCGCGGGGACTAACCTAAATCAGCTCCCATCGAATAAACGCAGAAGACGATGGGACACTGACTTTCTACTTGACCGGTGGTGGAAATGTGTACAAAAGGGCAATTGGAGCCACGCCTGCAATTTCCGGTCTGGTAGTATCGGCAAAAAGCTGGTTTCTTATGAAGGCTCGGCCCAGACGGGTCCTGGGAACCTGTAGGCGACATGGTGGGCGCTCATGAGCGCACACTCACGATAGTTTGGAGTGTAAGAAGCTTACCATTACATATGGTGCAGTGGGGATCTTCGTGAAAATAGTCCATGAATAACTCGATTGAGAGGGGACCAATAGATGAACGATGCTGCAAGAGTTTAAACCGCGTCCCGCTTCTTGTTAGGACGCAAGACAAGGTAGCAAGCACGGGTGAGACAAAGAGGAAGGATACGTCAAGAGGTATCCTCAGTCTGAGTTGATCAGCTCATCACCATGCATGCGCCGCAATGTTCAAGAAGAGGACAATGGCTATATGTATCCGAAACCGGTCTAGTTCCGAAGGTTCATGGTCAAGGTGAAATAAATAACCCACATTTCGCTCACAAGGACGGCGAGAAGTTTATGGGTAAAGTTCAGGCGACAAACCTTGAAACTCAAGCTCTACATGTATGCGTGGCATCATGGACAAACAGGAACTATCATTCGGCAGGGAGGTACTCACGAGGCGGGACATTGATTGCGTGTTGTGTAACACGCGAACAATAGGAATGGACAAGTTAGGACACGAAGGCCGGTTGCCATCGGCCGGCCAGAGATCTAGCACTGGTGAGGCATGTGGTGAACGGATAACAATAATACTCAAGGCTCATATGTCAAATTCCATTCGTACCTTGGTGATGGTGGCAATGTCTGCAACTTATTGTCCTTTCGCGGAGATGAGAGTACACGCGGCGATAATGAAACCTAATCATTCGAAACTAATTTAAAAGGCCGATATCGTAGCACAATCATATCCTTTTCCTCGTTCCCAGATAAATAGAGTGGTGAAGTATAGTACAGCGATACAAGCACAAAAGGTCATGCATTCGACAAGCTTGATGCATCCTCGTGTCTGCCATGAAGAAGTGGGGTACGTTCTGTGGGTGGTGAAGGCGTGATGGGCGTCGATGGCTGGCTTTCGGTATTCGAGACGTTGTTGTCGAGGGCTTTCTGGGCTAAAGTGAGTTGCCAAGGTTGTGTGACATCTGCCTTGCAGACCGGGCACTGGAATGGAGATCATCATATGGGCAAGAGAACATTGCAAACGTGGGAAACATACAAATTTCTTGCGATTGATCAACCAAGCATCGACTTCGTCAAGATGAAACACGTGGTGACATGGCAATTCACGGACACGATCACCCTTGGCAAACTCGAAGAGGCATATCGCACATTCGAGTTGTGTCTCGCACCATGGAATTGGATCACGGGAACCGGAAGGTCCTGAAGCACTCTGCTCGCCAGCCTCGATATCGACAGGAGAGGGGGGATCTGGGTGAGGGGGAGAACCTTGGTGCTTTTCCCACCCGGTGCCATTCCAAACTCTCCAGGGAAGACTCTTTACGAGATGCTCTGGAGCGCGATCCCGCTGGGCAGCGCGTGCCATGCGGACGCGGTGTATGAGAAGGGTGACGAAGGTGAGGCAAGAGGGGAGGATTAGAATGACGATAAAAGTCAATATAGGACTAGATAGGAAAGGGTTGGGTGATGGACGGAGAGAGAGGGAATGAGACGTACGAGTACCATTCCCAAGCGGAATGCTGGGTTGTGATGAGAAGAGAGAGGGTCTTGAGGCCGGCGTGACGAGTTGTGGACGAGTCGATTAGAAGCATGAGGTCATTGTAGTCTGAGAAAGTGAGATATGTAGATGGGGTGGAGATATCGGACGCATCGCCTGGTGGAGGGGTTAAAATTGTAGAGAGTAAGAAGGGGGAACAGATAACCATTACTGTACATGTTGACGAGGGTATCTGGGATGCCAGTGAGATCGGGGTCTTGACCGCCTACGACGACGGCTCTTGCGCCGAGACGCTGGGCCTCTCTGACCTGTTTGAACGTGTCAAGAATTGATACTGGGAGGGGGGAACAAAGCGTGCCTTTTCGACAAAGTTGCAGTTACCGCGCTGTACGAGAGCGATCCAAGGATCCTTTGGATCTGGGCGATCCGGACCAAAGTGACAGAGAGGTGGACATCCCGAGTTTGATGCGTTTAAAAAGTTTGAGGGACAAGGAGAAGTGAAGGAAGAGAGAGGAAGGACATAACCGAGAAGTGGATCGTCAAATTCAGGACCGAATGCAGCAGGACGAGAGTGAAAGGTGAGCGGTGGAGAACGATCAACGACGGAGACGGAGCTTTCGGTTCCCCAGACCCATCCCCACAGCCAAGTGCCCTCGGAAGATGTGGGCGAAAACTTGTGGAAGAAGACGAACTGATGAGAATGGGCAAAGGAGGAGTGCAGGCCGAGGAAGAGGAAGAGAACGAGGAGGAGGGACATGGACGACAGTACTTGAGGCGATGTCGACGATTTAACGAGACCACATGTCTATCGTAACCGTCGGCGTTTGCCGCGTCTACTACATATACGCTAAGACTCGCCAAGTTCGGGTCCTCGCTTTCTCTCTTCCACATGCGCTGGTTTTGCGTGCTCACAACCTTCGCCGCTGCGGTGTGTGCCCAGTCGAGCACCGTCGACTCATACATCGCCAGCGAGTCACCCATCGCAAAGGCTGGCCTGCTTGCCAACATCGGTGCAAATGGCTCCAAGTCATCCGGTGCATTTGTAAGCAGTTCTCACGCTCCTCGAACTTTGTCTAATCACGTGACTCTAGCCAGGCGTGGTCATCGCCAGTCCAAGCACGTCAAATCCTGATTATCTCTACACTTGGACACGCGACTCGTCGCTCGTTTTCAAGGTCCTCATAGACCAGTACACGCTCGCTCAAGACACCTCTTTGTCCTCTCTTATCGACTCGTTCGTCCATGCAGAGTCAGTCATACAGCAGATCACAAATCCAAGCGGCTCCGTCTCCACTGGTGGCCTCGGCGAGCCAAAATTCAACATCAACGAAACCGCGTTCACGGGCGCGTGGGGACGCCCTCAGCGTGATGGTCCAGCTCTCCGCTCCACATCCATCATCACCTACGCCAACTGGCTCATCGAAAATAGTAACGCATCTTACGTTCAGTCTCTTTGGTCTGTCATTCAGCTCGACCTTGACTATGTCGCCAACAACTGGAACAAATCCACCTTTGATTTGTGGGAGGAGGTCGACTCTTCCTCCTTCTTCACCTCTGTAGTGCAACACCGCGCTTTGCGCCAGGGTGCCGCCTTAGCATCTGCCATTGGCCAGACTTCCTCCGCGGCGCTGTACTCAACCCAGGCTGATCATGTTCTCTGTTTTCTCCAGGTATGTATCCGCTGTTTACCACCCACTCATCTTGACCAATTCTCTCCAAGTCTTATTGGTCACCCTCTCCCGGATTCATGACCGCCAATACTGCTGCAGGTCGTTCTGGCATCGACGCGAACTCCGTCCTCGCTTCTATACACACCTTTGACGTCGACGCAGGCTGCGACTCTACCACCTTCCAACCTTGCTCCGACCTGGCCCTCTCAAACCTAAAGACCTATATCGATTCATTCCGCTACATCTATTCCATCAACTTTGGCATCCCCGCCAACGCTGCCGTTGCCACTGGTCGATACCCCGAGGACATATATCAAGGCGGGAACGTGAGTCCCATACCTTGCTCCCTTTCTAGTCTCACAATTTTCTCCAGCCATGGTATCTCACGACATTCGCAGTTGCAGAGCAGCTCTATGATGCCCTCATCGTCTGGAAGAACCAAGGCGTCCTTGCAGTCACTTCTACCTCCCTCGGCTTCTTTCAGCAGTTTGATACCTCACTGACCATCGGGACTTACCACTCTTCCTCGTCCACATTCGCTTCCCTTACGAGTGCCATCCAGACTTTTGCTGACGGATTCATAGCCATGGGCGCAAAGTATACCCCTTCTGACGGTTCACTTTCTGAACAATTTAGCAGGGATAACGGCACTGCTCTGAGCGCCATCGACCTTACCTGGAGCTACGCCTCTGCACTCACTGTCTTTGCCGCTCGCGCGGGGAAGACCTCGGCAACCTGGGGAGCAAATAGATTGTCCGTCTCTGGTGCATGCTTGACGAGCAACGCACCGACAGTCTCTGTTCAGTTCAACGTCAATGCAACCACCGTCTTGGGAGGTGCGCGATATGTAGCACTCACGCTGTTACGGAATACTGACGGCACGCAGAGAACATATACCTCACTGGCTCAGTCAACGCCCTGAAGGACTGGAGTACCTCTAACCCTATTCTATTGTCATCTGCTGGTTACCCAGTCTGGAGCAGTACGTTGTACCTTATGTTTAAGGCCCTTGACTGACGAACCCCCGCCGTCGCTAGCAACCGTGAATCTGCCGGCGAATACCGTGATCCAATACAAGTACATCAGGGTTGACAATGGCAAAGTGACATGGGAGTCGGATCCTAACAACCAATTTACGACAGAGGCGTCTGGTGCCCAAACCTTGAATGATGTTTGGCATTGAGTCATTAGAGATTAATTGTTTGGATCTGGCATGATAAGGCTTCTGCTTTTATTCGTCAAAGTACTCGTACTTGTCATAGAAACCGATGTCTTGGAATGAACAAGAAAATTTGATCCACATTGAAAAATGAAATAGCACGTATGAAAAAAGGAAGTCATCAAGAATATCATCACTAGGTTACCATCCCTCATCTGCACAATGTCACCTAATGCCCCTCAGAATCAAACACGGTCTGATGGCCTTCCGCCGGGATATGTTGACTGATGGTACCTGGGTAATATGCGGCATCGGGAACGCCTGTTTCGTCTAGACCCTCGGCAGCTTCGATAATCTCGTACAGTCTTGAAGCCACTTCCGGCGGGGGAACACGCCCTCCAAGAATATCACGCGCTGGTACAGGCGAACCATAGAAATCGCGGTTTGCATCCTTGCGCTCGATCAAGACAGTACCCTCAAGGGAAACACCCGCAAAGAGACCTACACGCATCGATTCAGATCCACACGCACAAAAGGAGCAACCACCGAACCTTTGCTCTTTGAATACGAAAACATGCTGGCGGGGTGGGCCAAGCTCGCCTGCACACTTCCACCTGTACCGATAGGCCCCGCTGCTGCGCTGACATTCCCACCGATGGTGACGTTCCCACCAATGGAGAACGCGCGCACGGCGTCTTCCGAGTTGAGGACGATCACAAAGTCGGTGATGTCAGCACCGATTTGGAGGCCCCATCCGAGACCGCCTGTGGCAATGCATGAAGGAGCGGACCAGGAGCCGTCTGGGAGACGGGCGATGACAAGGCCAGAGCCGGCTTTCCCGGAGAACATGAAGCCAGCTTTGATCACTTGGAAGACGGCGAGGCCTAGGGGAGGGGGTAAGGGTAGGGTCGAACGGGCGTGAGTTGGACGTACCTCGGGCCTGCTGTAGGACTGCCTTGGGAATGGCATTGAGTGCAGATTGGGGGTGATTTGGATCTGCTATAACCCGTCGATTCAGCGCACAATTTCGTCGGACATGAGACAAGTTTCTGAGATGGGTACTAACCCAAGAAACTAGCCAAAATCTTGGCAGCTTTCTCGGCCTCACCGGGAAGGGTGAAACCCTGTATCAAGTCACGAGAGCCAGAGGCGACGCGCGAAGAGCCTTCTCTGACTAGCGCAGTGGCTTGAATGCCTGCTCGTTGTGCACCTCGCCTGAACTTATCAAGCATAGACATTGTGGTCGAGGACTGCAAGTACTATTGCCAAGTCACTTGGTATTATGATGGGTTATGTAATACGCAGTTCACTAAGTACGCCGATGTCTGCCCTCCTCCGACCATACCTTCCGCTGATACTCGAGTAGTATAGGAAAAAGGTCAAAAAGTCCAAACTCTGGCCAGTATGTGTCCACCATGTGCAGCTGTGTGTGCTCAGAACACTGTAGCGGTAAATAAGATCAAAAGATATTCAATGCAGTTTCGAGTCTCACCTGCCAAGTCAAGAATCCACTCAACCGTTTCACGCCGCTCGTGCGTACAAAGATATCAAGTGGAGGACTGCCTGCGAGAGAAGTAGATAGTTGCGAGTGGATGGATTCTTCGGTGATCGTGCTAAACAGCATCAGAGGGACTCTCGCAGGGAGTGATCGTCCTCACCTGCCATCGAAATCACCGGCATCAAGCGCTTTTTGAACGACGCTCTCGACGGCGGTAGTGATCTCATCTTGTGATGCATAGGGTGCACACACGTTGAGGATCGCGCTATTGTGTCTGAGAAGTCAGTGAACCCAAGGAAGACAGAGACGCACGTGTTATTATGCCGGGTCATGTTCTCTGCCTTTGCTATGGCTTCCTGCACACTTGTAGGCAGCAGCTCTCGTCTTCCCAGCACGTTCAAGCGGACCCCATGTCTGTCGAGGATCTCGCTGGCACAAAATATGAACAAAATTGGCTGAGCAAGAACAGGGAACAAACGTACCCGCACTGCGCCATCTCAACGAGTCTTTCCTCCGCAAGTTTCATGATCGTATCCACTTCTTCTTTGGGGCGGTTAAAGTTCTCGATTGCAAACGCATACACGGTCACGCAATGTATCCGTAGGCGTAGGCAGAGCTCTAGGACCTGGATACGGGGACACATGGAAACGTGAATCGCCTTGCTATTCTACGGATACATACCCAAAGCAGATTTCTGAACCCATCGGGATGGCCCTCTTTACCTTCCTTGCCTAGTTTTCTTGCATATCTCCTGTTCCCATCCATTTCAAACGATATATGCCGCGGCATTGGTCCAGTAGCGAGAATGTCTAGCAGCAAATACGCGAGCCATGTTTTGATATACGTGAACGGCGAGCAAATGAATGCGAGCAGACCAGTTGGGAGGGACATGGGTGAAGGTACACAGCCACATTATACAGAGCTGTCCAAACAAAGCCAATCAATCAATCGGAACTGAAGCGAGCAAAGCATCCGAACTACACTTACATGGCCAACCACGACGAAGAGCGGCCCCTCCTGGGCGGCGAGCAGGAAAATGTCCAAAAGCCAACTGAATCAGCCAAGTTTTGCTCTATCTGGAAAATTTTGGCCTCTCTGGCCGTCCTCGCCCTGCTCACCGTTGGTGGAGCCGTCTACTTTTCCGCCGGAACGTCACAGCAGCCACCGGCAAGGGACACAGCTCGGTTCTCGAACGGGACACAAGAATTCAAGCGCACCGTCATTCTCATTTCTATCGATGGACTCAGGCAAGTCCTTCCTTACTACTCCAGCTCATATCCTTATGTCAATGATAGCGCGAGTTATCTCGACCGTGGTTTGACACCCCATTTACTAGATATAAGCAAACAGGGGTTGAGAGCAAAATATATGAAGCCAATCTTCCCAGTGAGTTCATGGTTTGTGTTCTTTGCTATTGTTGACCTGTTCTGCCAGACATTGACGTTCCCGTGAGTCTCATTCGATATCAAGTCAATCACAGCTGACGACTTGATATCTAGGAACCACTGGGCTTTGATGTATGCTGCCTCTTGTTATCCCAGCCATGATCTGATCCCGGTTCTGCAGGACTGGCTTGTATGCTGAATCCCACGGCATCATAGCCAATGTATGTTTGATATATCTTTTACTCCCAATAATTGACAACGTCATAGAACTTCTTTGACCCCTTAACAAATACGGAGTTTTGGTACAATCGCGCAGAGTCCGCCTACTTGGCCGATTGGTGGTTAGGCGAGCCAGTAAGCTATGTTACTGCTTAAAGTGCTTCGCTCATGCACCAATTAAATAGATGTGGCAGACCGCTGAACGTGCAGGTGTTATTACCGCGAACCAAATGTGGTGCGTTTCCCTTGATGTATGCTCTCATTTTTTGTCCCTCATGTCCAACAGGCCTGGCCCCGCGACTACACTCTCGGGAGCCTCTTCAACTTATTTCATTCCTTGGCGCGATCAAGCTCCCCTTCAGGAAAAGTTAGATCAGATATTAGAGTGGATAGACATGCCGGATATAGACAAG
Organism: Xerocomus brunneocitrinus; assembly: GCA_038093375.1. Lineage (NCBI taxonomy): Eukaryota > Fungi > Basidiomycota > Agaricomycetes > Boletales > Boletaceae > Xerocomus > Xerocomus brunneocitrinus. Next base: position 13,356 of record JBBPSB010000036.1, on the reverse strand, counting down.
AGACCAGAACTTATTCTGAGTAAGTCACCTTAGGAACGGAATGCGGCGGTTGCTCATCCGAGGCTAGCATATGAGCCATCATTGGATCAAGCTGGGCATGCGACTGGACCAATGTCTGCTCTCGTGAATGTGAGTCCATCAGCAATGTTTATCATCCATCCACCAAATGTTGTGTCCCAATCTGCACGCTCGTAGGAAACACTTGTCGAGATCGACGTTTTTGCTCGTGATCTTCATAATTCCATCCTTGAACGCAATCTGTCTCAGATAGTAGATGTGATCTTTGTCAGTGACCATGGAATGGGCGACACCAGTGAAGTCGAGTGGATTTACCTAGATGAGGACGACATCCTCGGTATGTTTCTTCTTTATTTCCACCTCCTTTGATGAAAGGAAGACTAATTTTATAACCGTCCAGGTGACGCATGGAATAATGTCACACACTATGATGGATGGCCTTCCTTCGGTCTTCGCTTCTCGGAAGGAACAGATGAACGAGTCATCTTGGAGAAACTCGTTCGTGCATCCCACGCACCACGATATAGTGGCAAGTTCCAAGTGCATACGACGGAATTTTATGTTGGCGGTAGGCATCTCCCTTTTAAACCTGCAAAAAAGACGAATCATTCTTGTATAGGGTATCTCCAAGAAGCAGTACCCATGCCCCCACGTTACCATTTTTCTGCAAATGAGCGAATCGCCCCTATCTGGGTTGTTCCAACGTTCGGGTGTGCTTTGACAAACAAGCAGATGGGTAAAGATGGAATGAGCATTGGTGTAAGCACCTTTTCTTCTAACTCACCCTACCACTCCGTGTGCTGACCTTGCGTGCTGGACAGAACCACGGTTATGATAACGAGTTACCCTCCATGCATGCGATGTTTGTCGCCCATGGTCCCTTTTCGCATGGTGCTAAACTCCTCTCGATCGATACCCAAGCCTCCGCTTGGGACTCGTTCGTTGACGGTACCTATGTGATACCTGGGTTCGCAAACGTTGAGCTTTATAACCTCATCATGCGATTGCTTAATATCGAAGCTTGGGCTGCACCAAACAACGGGACGGCTGGGTTTTGGAACAAGTATGTCGACCTGTGACCCATCGTTGCACCCCAGATACCCAGTAGATGGAAGCAGAATTTTGGAATAAGTATATATATTTCGCTTCCACATTTTAGAAGACAGGTGAAAGTATGTAAATAGTCGTCTTGCACCTATCATTATCTATTCCTCGTTCACTCTCTCGAAGAATTCTCTCAACGTGTCTGCCAAAACTCTCGGTAACGCCTCAACATCTCGGAGCACCACATAGTACTCAAAAGGAAAAGTGTCCAGGTAACGTTCCATCGTAAGCTCCATGAGACCAGTAGTGGGGGAAGGCTTGTAGGAGACTTGAGAAAGCGTCAAGATGGATGATTGATTTTTGCTGGATGTAGTAGTGGCAGACGAGTTCGAAGCGGAAGATGCATTGTTGAGCGCGTCGATCACGATGAAAACGACCAACACCCTCATTTCTTTCGCCTTCCTCAACATCCGCCTCAGCCTCTCGTGATCCTGACAGATGCCGTCCGAAATGATGATCTCGAGCTGCCAGAGCTCCCTCCCGCTCGTACTGCTCGAACTCTCGCGTGCAGCTTCAAGCACAGACAGCGAGCCTTCGAGAAACGTGGCCACATCCGTACGCGGCTGGGAGAACGTGAACGCATTCAGGACGCGGCCACCCTCGGTCGGCGACGACCCCCAGTCCCTTGCGCCCGTCGCATCCGAGCCGAATCCACGGATGAGCTCCCATCCCTCCCCGAACCTCGCCACCCCTACTTCCCCGACCTCGAGCTTTCCGAGCGCTTGCACGACCAAGACGACGGTTTGGTATGCCAGGTGGACTGCGCCACCGCCCGAGCCGCTGCCGTTGCGCATGGACGCCGAGTCGTCGACAGCCAGGAGAACCTGGTACTCTCGGGAGCTGGGTTTGACCCTCCGCATCCAAATATGGTCCTTGGTGTACTCGCTCGCCACCCATCCCACGACTTTCCTCATATTGAGTCTCTTGCCAGTTCGAAAGTCGCCTCTCAGACGCGTTGCAAGGGTGGGCGCGAGGATGAGGCGGAGGGATTCGCAGAGAGCCAGAGAGAGGGATGTAGTCAATGTCGTGTACAGTGTCCAAAGATGAGAAGCAGAGGCGGGGGTTGGGTTTGAAGCGTGATCTGTCAATGCGCTGAGAACGCGCTCGGGGGAAGGTGTCTCTGGTTCCGGTTCCGTGTCGTCCTCGACTTTGGGTGCGGAGGAATCAGGTAGGTGATGAGTTTGACCTTTGGTGACGCCGCGGTCTCGTTCGGTGTGTACGACAGCATCGATGTCTCCAGTGGGGTGCTCTGCTGTTTTCTCCGCTTCCAGCCTCTCCATCGCGACGTCTTTCGCCTCCTTCAGCTCTTGCTTTCTATCCAAAAAGTCGAACTCGTCGATATCCATGACGTCCGTATCCATCTTGTTGTTCCCTTCATCGACCAACGTGAGGTCTCTTAATTTTGCCACCTGCTCTTCACCAGCAGGACCGAGGGCCTGCATGTCATTGCTCTCTGGTGCATCTTCCTGGTGGACATATTCGACCTGCTCCGCACTATCATGTTGGGGAACTGGTAAGGACTGTGGCTGATCGGCTGGTCCAAATATCTCATCAAAACGCTGTTGGACTGCTTCGAGGGCATCCCCAAGGCTTCGCAGAGGCTGAGGAGACAGTGCAGGAGGGGGTTGCTGAGCGTATGCGGGACCGGGCTGCGTGCCTTCATTAGTGGAACTAGGGCCAAAAGGTTGCGGTTGAGCATTGGATGTGGAGGGAGGTCTAGGTTGAGGCTGGTTTTCAACGTCGCTGGGTCTACAATGGTTAATATGGGCTCAAATGGTCAAGCGACGTTGAAAACATACGGATGTTCTCTGTGATCTGGTTCTTTGAAGCTCTCACCCCCATCGGTGTCCATTTCCACTTGGGTGGAAGCAGCACCTTGTTGACCTCCTTGGCCACTATCCCTGGGCTGTTGTTCGTGCTCGGATGACCCAGCGTCACCAGCAGTAAGATCTGGCTGAGCGACAGCGTTGTCCTTGCCGTCCTCCTCGTCAGGATTTTGTTTTTCCTCGTCCACGGCGCTTTCATCGACAGCTCGAGATGGTTGGTGTTGGGTATCTTCGGGCTCGACAGACATTGAATCATCATCAGGAGTGCGATCTCTTCCTCGTTCCTCGCCAACATCCCCATCCATCTGGTTGTTCGATGCATTTTCTTCGTCGCTGAGATCTTCCATTTCCGAGTCATCTCCGTGATCGTTCTGCTTGTTCTGGTCCTCGTCCAGTTGCATGTCATCGGGGAGGTCCAGGGTATTGGCATCCGGAATATGCTGGTCCAATGGAGCACCAGAGGCATTGGGGGATTCCATCTCCTCCGCAGGATTCTCGTCAGTAACATCAATATCTTCCTCCCCATCCCCATCCCCATCCCTTTCGCCCTCGTTCTCCTCCTCGTCCACGTCTTCTGGCTTCTTCTGATCTTTCATTTCTTTGCCTTTCTTCCCATCCTTTGCCACGACGTCCGAATCTTTTCGATGATCCTCCTGCGACCTGTCATGGTCCAGCTTGTCATCCCCTTCACCAACGTCATCTTTCCCCTCATCTCCCCACAGCTTTTCATCTACCGCCGCTGGATCAGACTTGTCGAGCTTACCCAGCTGCTCATCCGGTCCTTCCTCTTTTTCTTCCGCCTCTTCCGCCTCTTCATCTTTGTCATCTTCGGTCTCGGGAACATCTTCCATCTCGCCTCCAAAGTCCTCACTCATTTCGATCGTGTTTTCCTCGTCCTTGCCATTGTCTCTCTGCGTCTCCTCTTCATTGTCTTCGCCTCGGAGTCCTTCCACTTGACTCTCGTCTTCAATCTCTTTGCTCACATTTTCGTTCCCAACACCTTCACCCAAACCCGTTCCTCCGAGCTCTGTCGCATGTCCTTGTTCGTCACCAGCAGCCTCGCCTTCCTCTGTTTCGGGGGGTATGCAGAACCCTTGAGTTCCGAGGGTGTGTACGACGGAGCACACAACGTAGTCCAACTTGAAAAGTGCGCGCGTCCAGCCTGCCAGAGCTTCGACAAGCTCGCCCGCAAAGGTCAAGAACCGTGATAGGAAAGGCATCACCCTCCTCAGCGCTCGCTGACGAGAGGCGTGCGGTAGAGATGAAAGTTGTGTGCTGGCATCGTTCAGTCGGTCTGCCAGTGTGGGAAGGTCGAGGAGGGCGGTGAAGAGTGATGTTTTTTGCACGCCGAGTCGGATATAATTATCTTTGACCTCTTCGGATTCAGGGGTTGGTTCTGGGAGCGGTACCGTCTCGGGGCATTGGCGAAGCATGGACTGGACAATGATGAGGAGAACATCGATGAGATCGTCTACATTTCCGGCAGCATCGCCCTCGAGTGGAGGCTGATTCAACTGGGAAAACGAGAAACTGCCTTGTTCGCAAATCCATTCTTTGGTCGGTTGGAGAATATATGTCAGTTGAGGACAGGTTGTGGACATCTCTTCAAGTTGCCCTATCAGCTCGCTCAGATATCCCGCAGCGCCCACGATGGCATCGTAATCGTCTAGAAATAATTTAATCATCCACGCTATTTTTGAATCAGTCTTTGGAACGTACCTTGAAGGAGTACGGAAGGCATGATAACTTGACATGATTGCAGCGCCTTGGACACACGGTCTCGCCACACACACGCTGAAGAAAGAAGATTTTGACACCTCGCAATGAGATCGGGGACGGCATTGATGCTCTTCTCCATTTCAGAGAAAATACGCATTCCCTCGATCAATTCCTCCAGTGCGCGAACGGAATGATTCAGTGCATTGTACATTGGTTCGACCTTGTCGCAGGCGTCACTGGTGATCGTGTCCGAATGTTCCGAGAGAGCCTGCAGCCTGTCCGCCTGCTTGCGAAGCGTCACATAGCTAGAAAGAGCTCGAGACAACCTAAACATTATTAACACGAATCAAAAGGATCCTTGGAATCATGATGCAGCCGAAACTTACCCCGATCTACCCCCAAGCGCTAAAGAGTACCCTGATTCCACCACAGAGATACCTCGAGAAAGGTCACGCGTTCCCAAGTCCGAGTGGTGGTCTGAAAGTACCTTCCTGAGTGTAGGAAGGCACCCGCGTAGTCGGTCAAAGTAGTATTCCGCTTTCTCGGCAAATGCCATTGCACTATTCGGGGGCATCAAAGGTTGATCCCGGATCCAGCATTCGTCTCTCAACTGGCTCAGAATTTCAGGTTTGACATTGTGGGCCAAGCCGCCACGCTTGAGTTCTTTGAGGAGGTCACTCCAAGCCTTTCTTTTGCGCAGAAGCAAGTTCTTCTTATACTTTTCGCGTCTCTCTTTGGTTAAATCAGGAGGGATTATATGGCTCGAGAGGTTCTTGGCAGTCAGGATGATGTCCGAAGAAAGTTGTTCCACATCCTGAGAAGAATACCTTGAGAGAAATTGAGGGATTGTGTTGCTTATGAAGCCATTGAACCTGCCGAAGGTCTGGTGAAGATTCTCGAGGTGAGATGGTTTGGAGATTGAACTCGAGGCAACATCCACGAAAGTGGCTTCGGATGGAAGGGGAGGGGAGGTTAAAAAGACAGTCTGCTCCACCTGGTGGCGATGACCCTCGCCATCTCCGGCGAATAACGGACTCATTTTGTCGATGACAGGCTGCCTCAACACATCGCGGAACTTGCGGATGATCTTGTACAGCTGATGATGCGTCCTCTGGGCGCTTTGTTTTAAGGCTTGGACGTTGACATCTTTCCGGCTAGCAAGCTTGATGAATGCTTCAACTTCTTTCTCCAGCGCCTGTCTTTGGTCCCTCAGCAATGCAGAGAGCTCGGGGACGAAAAGGTGAAAGTATCGCCAGGAGAAGTGAACAATACGACCGACTCGAAGTAGTGCATCTTGATGGATATGGGGTTCTTGAGGCGCTATATTGTGGATGAAGCTCTCAAAGGTTCGGAGAAGTTCTAGGCGAGCTTGGAATTGGCCAAGTGAACTGGATCGAATGAATTCGTCCAGTAGTGATGGGAGTTGTTTTAGGTACCCGTGTATGCTACCAGCGTCACCGCTTGCGGTTTCCTCCGCAGCATTCAACGGCCCGCGTATGAGGACTTCGTATAAGCGGAACCAAAACTCCGACACGTGACAAATGAACGACTGGCTCTGGGATTCCAGCAAACTCTTCCAACAGGATAGTTCTAGCCTTCTCCACTCGACGATGAGAGTGGTCAATTGATGCTGATGCTCCTTGAGGGTATTGGCACGATTCGCATACATTTCCCAGTCTTCCGTTTGCATAAGCAATTGCTCTAGTACCGACAAAAACTTGGCAATCGGAGAGGCGAGATCGAGCGCCAATATAACGTCACAACGATCAAGGAGGTGCTGGAGTACCATCTGATCTGGCCACTCTTGCAGGATAACAAGCAGCCGAGAACGAAGAGTGTGGATGACGCTTGACACTTTCTTAGCCTCTTGGATATTTGCATCAGTGTAGAAGTTGAAGGGCTTCGAAGAACTGGAGCTGCTACATATCTCCGTAAGGTGTCCATGAAGAACGGAGAGCTGAAGAGGTAACGACTGTGTTTCAAGTGAATCTGGCAATAAAGATGGATGGTCACTGATCCAGGATCGTAGAAGGGTCTGTCGTAGAGCATTGAACTCGCTTGTGGTGTGACTGATTTTGGTAGGATTGACCGCGTCGCCCATGAGTTCTAGATGAAGTGCAACCAGTCGCCGTTGCCGATCCGGGGTCAAATGATATACCGGCTTGTCGCTGACGTGTATAGCTAAGGCTTCAGGAGAGTAAAGGGCATCCTCGAAGGTGGGAAACAGCTCCAAAAACTCCCTTTCCTCGCTTTCGACCTCCGTCAAGGCATCGTGACTCGTAGAGTTTGTGCGGTATAAAGAGTTGAGCTCTTGGTCTCTTTTCTCGTCGCGAGCTCGATCTATCGACCAGAGACGATAAGCTTGTTCATATGCAGCCTTAACTGCTTTTAGTGCCGACGGAAATGGACTACAATGCACTGCTGCAGCAACCCCTAATATAACAAGATCACCGGCAGAGAGGCTCGCGGTGGGTGCAGATAGTGTTTGTAATAGCTTCGCGCTGCGTGTGGAGGGGAACGCAGCCAAACTAGTCGCCAGATCCGTGGTGTGTTTCTGCGAAGAAGATTGCTGCGAGGCCCAGCGCATAATATGGAGGCCCAGCCGGAGTTCTGCGAATGCCAAACGAAGAATGCACGAGATGTCGTCAAACTCGGCGTAAAGTGTTTCTATGCGCTGACAAAAGCCTGAGATGCATTCTTGGACAACCACCTCGCGATCGTAGCCAGAGTCGTCTTTCGATTCCAGGACACGCACCAGATCGTCAATTTTGGAATGGTGGATCACCTGGGTGATGAATTGTGACACCTCTAGCCAATAGGCGTGTAGGTTCGTCAGATTGTCCCGGATTGGGGCGTTAGACGACGAGTGGACGGTCTTTGATAGATCCTTGACTAAGGTTTGAAGGTAAGAAATCACATCGTTTGTTTCATTGGCTGCCGTTCGGAGCTCCAGCTGGGAGTGGAGTGTAATTTGTTGCATCAGGGAATCTACTTGGTCCTGGGCGTATGCCGCCGCGTGGTGTATCACTGCGGCAGGGTCGATGGGTAGATCGGGAACGAAAAGTTCAAGGATGGTTCTGCTCAAACCAATCCAACATCGCCCAAGTTGAGACACCGCTGTCTCAGATGATGAAAGCATGTTCGCATTGTGCTGTAACGCAGCAGATAGATGTCGCGTGGCCTTCCGCAATGGTTCGTGATTTGTCTGGCCCAAAAGAGCTAGGAGAGTCTTTGATGCTTCCATGCTGTCTCTAGGGAGGCCCGTACGCATGCTATGGAAAGTAGTTTCATCGAATGAGGTTGCAAAGCAAGAGGCGACCTAAATAAATGATAAGGCCGTATTGCATGCGAGCCGTCGCTTTGACTTACCAGAACCACGCTCTGATTGAACAATGCAGTGAGTTGCTGAAGCCGCGAAGAGTTCGTGAAACACTGTAGCACAGATAGTCCGATATGGCGCTTTAATGACTCTCCATGCTCCTCGAGTGATGCCAACGAGATTCCCACAAATTGACTGTAAAAGGGGTCAGAAAGGTAAGCACATAGACCAAATGCTCATACCTCTTTTCAAAAGCACTGAGGAGGTGAGTTGGGCGGAAGATGATGTGTGATCCATCGACGTGCTAAAAAGAACAAGTAGGAGGTTGGAGAGTGCAACTCCAATGCTTGATACGTACCTTTTCTTTTGATCCTCTATGCCACAGGGCTTCAATCCATTGGGTCACCACAGTAGCGACGACACTGGGGGGGACTGAAAAGACGCTATGAGGAAAAGCACAAATAGGCACGACTTCGCAACGCACTGGAACAGTCTGCATCAAGACTCCATATCACATGTTGGTATGACGCAAATCGACGGAGATCTTCATTCGGCTCCTCAACAGCGATCCCAACAAGCCGCTGGAGTATGGATACGGTGTCCTGTGTCATGAAATAACATGTTATTTCAGCTACCTATTCTGTATTTTCCTGTTGCACAGCAAACTTACATTCTTGTTTTTCCCATCAAGGTCGCAGAATCCCTGCAATTCGACCAAAAGGGAAGCGGGGTTGCAAGTACCATGAAGACCTATGTTTTGTCTAGGGACCTTAGATACCCACTGTAATAGAGATTCAGAGCATTGTAGAGAACAATGTGAATGACCTCATACGTCTTTGACTTGACCAGATATGTGCATTAATCGTTCGGCCTTGTCCGGCTTCAAGTGCATCGGCAAACTGGCAATAGCAAGGGTCTCTAACTGCTCGCGACGTGATACTGTGTATGCGTGGATATATCAGGGTGTAGGTGACCATTCACAAAACTCTAGCATACCTGGTTTCGAAACTTCTGTAGGTAAGCAGGCTAATGTTCTGATATCAACCGATGTAAAACAAGAGGGTCGGTCTACACGTAGATGCGACCACATGTCCACCAATCCAAGACCGGAAGACGGAGATATTGCGTGGTCCAGAACAGCAGACGCACGAGCGAGGCTTTGGTATACAAGAGAATGACTTTCAAGTGCTTTGGAAATCAGCTTCGACAGAACCTGGATGCGTGAGTAATCGAATTCTTTCTGGGCGAGAACCTGCCGAAGTTTTCTCGAAATGCTGAGAAGGTCAGCAGATTTGCCAAACTCCTATAGCCAACGTTGTGAGATAGCGCAGACATTGGGCCGAGTGTGCTCACAGATTGAGAGTCAGATGAACCAGAAAGCAGCCCCTGCAGTAATGTCTGCGCAACTGTTCGCACCTCCGTCAGCACCGATTGCAATGGCTCGATCAGCTTCGACGAGCGTTTAGCCGGCGCACTGGTCGAAGAACCATTTGACTGGCCATTGTCTTCGCTTTTATCAAGGAGGAGGGCAGCGAAAAAGTGCAGAATTTCAAGTTTCAAGGTGTGGTGCGAGAGGAACTCTTCCCGTTCTGTGCAGCATGGACAAGGTGGATAAACCATGAAATCATCCATTGGCTACATATACAAATAAATTGAGTACATCAGTGTGAAAAAGCGGATGTAAAACCGCTGGTCATATGGACACTGACCAAGGCATCATCGAGTGGGCGTGAAACGACCGGAGATACTTCCTTTATCCTTGAAGCAACGGTTTTAAAGACCTCAGTGAAAGCGGGGTCTGCGAACAAAGAGCACAAGAGTTGGTTGGGTGACGAAGCCTCAAGATAGCGCTTGAAGATCCAGTGTAGAGATGGGGGTAAAGACCTGACAGCAAAATGAACGAGCGCGCGCGACATTTGAAGATCGGGGACATCCATGATTGGCGCATAGACGACGAGAGTGGACAAAGTTGAGTCGTGGTCAATACCCAAGGATGGGAAAGACCGAGACAAGTTCGGTGAGTGCGCCGCAATTATTCCTCGGCGTGCCTGTTCGTGTAATACGTAGTAAGATGTCGTCGTCGTCGCGCCAACAGGGAGGCGAGAGTGCGCGAGCACGCGGGACTTGTCCTCTTCAGTAAATAAACTCAACAAAGAAACCTCCACACTGCGATTGCGCATCGCCCTGGATAGTTCGCCATACTGAGGGTCCACCGTCATGAGTAGACGGAAGTCCGGATGCGGTGTCAATACTTGTACCTCCCCATTGACATGGCCTCGTTCGGTCAGTACTAAATTGCCATTCGGTTCGCAGAGCGAGTTAAGTCGGTCGAGGACGGAAGGATTGCACATATTTGCGCCATCGAGAACAAGCCAGTGACCTTTCTTCATCGCCCGTATCAATGGACCATCGACCCATTCGAAATGGCCCTTCGTCGACCTAACTTGGGCCAGGTGACGAACTCTAGAATCCAACTCTCGCAGAGCTGTCATGAGGGAAGAATCATCGACATTGATCGCCGACAGCTCTGCTAGAAGCCCAGAAACAGCTTGTAAAATTGATGCGGGGGCTCTTCGACCAGAGACCAATTCGCGCTGCACAACCGTTCGGTACTGGTATCTTGAAGTGATCCCACAGGCAGAACGCGTGAACTGCTCGGTAAGCTGAAGTGCCTCCTCTGCGACTGCCATGATTCGTGCTAAATGATCGATTTGTTCGAAACCACCCAAGATATCTGTTGTGTCTGTTCCCTTGGAAATATGGACTTCATCCAGATGATTGCCTGAAAGATTAGCAAGAGTTCGTATCAGATGTGTCTTGCCACTGTTGCGGACACCAGTCACAACGACAAGCCAGGATCGCGAGAGACATGTGCCAATCGCTTCAATCGCTGTAAGATGTACCTGTAGGACGTCAGAAGTTCTGTGAGGTAAAGTCACGTTGTGCCTCTTTGCGCAATAGTAACCAAATTGCAAATGCGAGCTTGAGACAACCGGGTAAGGGTGAGGCACGCTCGGCGAGTCTTTGGTCGAGAAGACCTCATCGAATATCGCTTGAGCGTATGCGCGATCTTGCACGTTCCTGAACCTGTTCAAGTAAATAATGCGGAGAAAGTGTCGCGGATGATTCAGTGTGTTGGATGCCCGTAAAAGTTCACCCCATCGAATGATATCACGAAGATTGAATTCCCAAGGGCTCCCTTCCCGACCAAAGGCCCGTTTGTGGACGACTTCATGATTCAAATGGGTATTGAACGCAATCATTTCAGACAGGATTCGTTCGTCACACTCCTTGTACTGGTCCCGACAGACAACGAGCATATCGTCAGGAGTGAGTTCCTCGACGTGAACCTTCGTGAAGCGATCAAGAAAAGATCTTGGAAGACCTTTCCTTCCACCACCTTGGTGCAACGGATTTTGAGCGGCAAATACTCGAAACGAGGGATGCCGCGTAAAGCTGCGTCCCAGCTCAGGTATGTAAACTGCGCCTCGATGATCCAATATTGCATTCAAGCCTTCGAGGACTGTCTGAGGGGCTAGATTCATTTCGTCGAGAAGAACCCAGTGACCCCGTTGCAAGGCTTGAAGGAATTCTGCGTCTTTCCATGCGAACTCTCCGGGTGCACCATTTTCCACAGGTAAGTCAGACCCGAACAAGTCTATCAAATCAGTCTGATCTGAAAGATTGATACGACACAGGTGGTAACCAGCGACCTTGGCCAAGGCAGTGACAAGGGATGTTTTTCCAACCCCAGGGCTACCTTCTAAGAGGATTGGTTTGTCGACTTGGCAGGCCCTGACCACTCGCAGAGCATTCTCATAAGCGGTCGGTGCTTGCAGATTGAAATTGTGTACAATGGAGTCTGTCGGTCCCTTGGGAAGCGCGAAAGGACCGAGCTGAATGAAACCAGAAGAGTCGATAGGCTGAGGAGACGTTTCCCGCGCCTCACGCGGGACAAGTAAGCACAACTCGCGAATGGCCTCATTTTTAATTTGTTGCAGGGCCTGTGGTGAATATGTCGCTGTTTGTGGCAAGGAACCGAGTCTGTCCAGGAGTGTCATGTGGGCTCCGTGGTGCTAAACTATGAATGAGCTCTCAAACCTCAGCAAAAAAACGTCAGACTTACGAATATCTCGCCTACAGGCATCGCATTTTCCTGGTTGGGAGTGAACACAGTATTCGAAAATGCAACCCAAGCCTAGGAAGGAGTGAGATGGATTATGAAAAATTGTCTTTCAAGGTTACTTACTAGCATGTCCCGTAACGTGCAAACGGAACGATCGCCAATCCTCTCACACAACCAACTGGTAAACCGTAAAATAGGTGCAGTGAACGGCTTCAACGCATCATGGGTCCAGGAGTTCTCGATAATTATCCCAAGGTCGGAAAGGTCGTCGACTGGGGGTACCCAAATCTCCGTGAAACGATTTCGAAGGGCAGGAGACAGTTCTTTCTTTCCGTAATCTCCCCCGGGATTCATCGTCGCCAGAAGCTTGAAGGAATCGGCAGCACGGACAGCAGGATATTCTCCATCGCTACCGCCTCGCTCAGCAAGGACAATGGTGCGATCGGATTCTAGCACACTGTTGAGTCTTTCAAGCACCGAGTCGTCGGCCAAAGATATCTCATCGAGTAAGAAGACATCGCCGCCCCCCATGGCTCGTATGAGAGGACCATCTTGCCATTCGAATAGGGATATAGACATGAGAAGGTCCTTCTGTGATTCCCGGAGAGCAGGTTTTATTGAGGGGTCAAGATCAGTCTTCAATAGCGCGGAGATCTGGTCAAGTATTCCCCGAGTGTTCGCGGGTACGTTCACGATACCGGCGTGAGCGAGGAGAGATAATGCATCACGACGAACATCCGAAGAAACCGCTCCACGATTGCGCACGGGTCGCAAGCCGCCAATTAGGTCTGCCGTTTCCGTATTCTGGTGACAACTGACAGTGTGCAAGTGCTTGGACACAACTTCGGCATACAATTGACAAACAGATGTCTTGCCAGAGCCAGTCTCTCCCACTAGCAAAACCGGCTCGTTGAACCTCAAAGCCCTGGCCACCAAAACGAATAAGCGTCGCATAGCGTGAGTCCAGACAACTCGTTGGGATGAAGGTATGGGGCATCCGGCGCGTGCTTCGGCTTCAGGGCCGAGCACATTGTACAGTGATTTTTCGTCGATCTGAACCTTCATAACGCTCTCTATGACTTCCTTGACCATGAGTTTGTCTTCAACGCGCCGAGCTCGTTCTGCGAGAAGCATGTAACCGTTTGCCGCGAGTTCTTGATAGCCTATAGCATCTCGGCCAGCCCACCTGAACAGATCTCGGAGGGTCGCAAAACCCTGTTTACTTTCAAAAACACGCCCAGTCT